>CAUEGO010000356.1:70404-181657 GCA_958496205.1 Idaea biselata
ACTTACCATCGGGCGAGATAGTGGTCAAACGCTCATCGTTTGTAAAAAAGGGTTAAATAAAATAGTTATTTAAAAGCCCAATAGAAAAGTACGGTTTAAATATTGATAAGTTCCTAAAGAGTTTCAAGCCTGTCCCTACGTAGAAAGAACAATGGCCATAAATTGATCTGCACTAAAATATTGTAAAATAATAATCACTAACGCATCGCATAAAATACATAATGGAAAATATATTTAAAAAAAAATGTCGGTGGTTAAAAGATATTTCATTTTTAGCGGTAGTTTATTATGAACATGTTTCCGTCATTTATCTTTGTTTAACTTGACGTTATGACACTTTTCTCTAACTGGTATTAGAGTTTGGTGGCAATTAACATCGCGCACTATAATTGGACCACCTTTTACACAACAACATTTTTTTACACTCAAATAAAATAACGTAAGAGAGCTCGGCACTCTGCTCGGGACCACGGCCGGTATAACACGTTTGCCGAAACGTCGAGGTAATTAAAAACAATGATTATTTTCAACGCGATCTAGACCCGTGTCTAATAATAATGATGG
Source organism: Idaea biselata (assembly GCA_958496205.1). Taxonomy (NCBI): domain Eukaryota; kingdom Metazoa; phylum Arthropoda; class Insecta; order Lepidoptera; family Geometridae; genus Idaea; species Idaea biselata. The sequence continues at coordinate 70,969 of CAUEGO010000356.1, forward strand.
ACGGAAATCGTGTAAGTTTAAAAAGTGCGTATGAGAACTGGCCATCGTCCTTTAAGGTATTCGCAATGAGCCCCTCTCACCTGGCCGGCGGGCGCTTGGGGTTGGAGGAGGGGGTGTGCACGGCGCAGCACTTGATGAACCCCCCCATGCACACGACGAGCGCCACCCCCGCCAGCAGCACCACCCACCACTGGCGCGTCACCCACGCCGCCACCGACTCCAGCGTGGCCTTGTTGAGCAGCAGGTTCTTGAGGCGCACCAGCGGGCCCTCCGCGTCCACCGCGCGGCACTTCAGGAATACGTCGCAGTAGCCCTGTTGGACATGTGCCTATTTTTTAATACTGTTTTTGCAGTGAGATATGCTTTTTATAGGTTATTGTGTAGTAGGTATGTATGTTTATGCCTTGGGAGGAAAATCTACCTACTCCGTCTCCATACAAACTGTTTCCTCCCTGGATAAAGTCATTAGAAAAAATATGTTTATGCCATAAAACCTATATATCTCAGCCATACCACTAGGTTTGGTTTTTTTTTTTCATTTTCTAATTAGTATAAAATTAAATTTAAAAAATTAGAATATGGAAAAAAAAATGTAGGGGCATAGTCATGGCTGAAATAGGTTTAAAAGAATAAACATATTTTCTCTATTGTCTTTATCCAGGAAGAAAACAGTTAACCCGTTTGTATGGTGAAAACAGAAGGTAGATTTTCCCTAAAATATGAGGCGAGATTTCAGAAAGACAGAATAGTTACCTGGAAGTTATCGCAAGGTGAACCCGGTCGCAAACTGATACCGCCAGGCGGGAGGCCCACTCTGAAATTGGTTAAGAAATACGTTAGTTAATTGTAACGAAACGAATTAAGTACCTAGCTTATTTATTTATATAGAGAATATTTAGATGTTGTTAAAAATAAGGTTACATGAAATAAATCAATAAAAGATTATTATTCATGGAACTAGTGATTGTAACCAATGTAAACGCTCGGGTAATTTAACTTCTGTAAGTTGTAATGACTTGTTGAATTCGCTGTGAGTATGTATACGATCGTGAAAATAGCAGTCAGTGGAAAGTAATCGGGAATTGAATTGTGCAAGTAAATGCGGATGTTACTGGCCATAGCAACCCGTTCCATACTCCTAGGCATTTATGTTATAGCGTCCCAAGCTGTGACCAACAAGGGTATAAAGAGATGGGTCCGCTGTTCCGTCCGACCACCCCGGAGGGGCAACCGTGTGGGATCAGTTATAGACAGATCGTGTCCCCAAACGCTAGATTCGGTTCTCTTAAGGGAGAGCTACCCCGTGCCCAAAACGGCACTACCAGATTGTCCAGACTGGTACCGGAGCAATGAAGCCGCTCACCACTCGTTCCTCGGAAGAGGAGCTAACGACAACCTCGCTGGGGCCGGCAGAGAGGCCACCTACCACATCTCCATGTGTGGTACCGGAGCTGTTAAAGGCACGCTCACGGCATGAATCCACATGCCTACTAAGAACCTATAAATCCTGGTAAGGACCGGTCTTCCCTAGCGTAGAGACCTACGCTTTCTGGCACAGCGCAGCCGGAGATGCGGCACCCCGAGAGGCACCACTAAGGCTACTCCTGAGCCTCGCGCACTCGTCGAAACGACGTGCAAAGCGCTCGCCGCGTATGAGGACGACCCCCGGTGACAAGCATACCAGAGTTGACAAACGTGCCGTCCTCTGCGGCTGAAAACCACAAACCCCCGCGAGGCCAAACCCAAGTTGGGCGACATCTCCTTACTAAGCCACCGATAGATGTGGCCGTTCTGGCTGCCGGGCTAGCCCAACCCCGCGGTACCCTGATCCAAAGGGGACGACCCTTAGTTCCGACCCCCGAAACCCACTTGCCTCGGGTCTGTGCAAGCGGGCGATGTTACTGGCCAATAGGGAACTTAACACTTTTTTAAAAACTGTTGAAATTTATTGCCCTCGGCCACGCGCGTCGGCATCGACGACAGGAAGTCACTTGCCAATGGACACTCGGCTTCATGTATACCTCTGAGCGAAGTCGGCGGTGCTCTGGCAAGTATCCGGGGCGGTGAGACACGCCAGCTGGCAGAGCGCGCGGCGGTCGGCCACCGCCGTCACGCCCTCGGCCACGCGCGTCGGCATCGACGACAGGAAGTCACTTGCCAATGGACACTCGGCTTCATGTATACCTCTGAGCGAAGTCGGCGGTGCTCTGGCAAGTATCCGGGGCGGTGAGACACGCCAGCTGGCAGAGCGCGCGGCGGTCGGCCACCGCCGTCACGCCCTCGGCCACGCGCGTCGGCATCGACGACAGGAAGTCACTTGCCAATGGACACTCGGCTTCATGTATACCTCTGAGCGAAGTCGGCGGTGCTCTGGCAAGTATCCGGGGCGGTGAGACACGCCAGCTGGCAGAGCGCGCGGCGGTCGGCCACCGCCGTCACGCCCTCGGCCACGCGCGTCGGCATCGACGACAGGAAGTCACTTGCCAATGGACACTCGGCTTCATGTATACCTCTGAGCGAAGTCGGCGGTGCTCTGGCAAGTATCCGGGGCGGTGAGACACGCCAGCTGGCAGAGCGCGCGGCGGTCGGCCACCGCCGTCACGCCCTCGGCCACGCGCGTCGGCATCGACGACAGGAAGTCACTTGCCAATGGACACTCGGCTTCATGTATACCTCTGAGCGAAGTCGGCGGTGCTCTGGCAAGTATCCGGGGCGGTGAGACACGCCAGCTGGCAGAGCGCGCGGCGGTCGGCCACCGCCGTCACGCCCTCGGCCACGCGCGTCGGCATCGACGACAGGAAGTCACTTGCCAATGGACACTCGGCTTCATGTATACCTCTGAGCGAAGTCGGCGGTGCTCTGGCAAGTATCCGGGGCGGTGAGACACGCCAGCTGGCAGAGCGCGCGGCGGTCGGCCACCGCCGTCACGCCCTCGGCCACGCGCGTCGGCATCGACGACAGGAAGTCACTTGCCAATGGACACTCGGCTTCATGTATACCTCTGAGCGAAGTCGGCGGTGCTCTGGCAAGTATCCGGGGCGGTGAGACACGCCAGCTGGCAGAGCGCGCGGCGGTCGGCCACCGCCGTCACGCCCTCGGCCACGCGCGTCGGCATCGACGACAGGAAGTCACTTGCCAATGGACACTCGGCTTCATGTATACCTCTGAGCGAAGTCGGCGGTGCTCTGGCAAGTATCCGGGGCGGTGAGACACGCCAGCTGGCAGAGCGCGCGGCGGTCGGCCACCGCCGTCACGCCCTCGGCCACGCGCGTCGGCATCGACGACAGGAAGCACTCCGACATGTTCCACGCGAGGCACATCGACCCGCTGCACTCGCCTGATATGCACAGCTGCGTGTCTGGGGGGGACAAATACTTCTATTGTAGAGGAGTAGAGTTTTAGTTCATGTTTCTGGAGAGAATCTTTAGGCGTGTGTCAATCTTGTGGGCCTTACCACAAGCCACGCCTAAAGATTGTAAAGAGCCTATTTATTTATCTATTTATTAGGCACACCAACAGTAAAGTACACTATAGCCTATTGTACCACTCTACTGTACGCGGCTTCGCATGCACGTACGCATGTATGTTTTTTATTTATCTTGGTCTGAGACTGAACATAGCCAGTATGGATGCAAAGCTTTACCACAACCCACTTTACGGTGCAACTTGATTTGACAATCGATCTCCGATGCAGGTCTACTTGCGTTCTATGCGCTTAATACACGCCACAAACGAATTTAAAATAAAACTCCTACCCATCTCCTACTTTCTGCGTTAATTCTAAGATTGTATTATCACTTGAGGTGTGACAATCGCCACGTTTTCCTCTTCACATTGTATCTATTAAATCCTACTTAATATTATAAACGCGAAAGTTTGTATATATGTCTGAGTAACAAAGTTACATTTGTTACTCTTTCACGCAAAAACTACTGAACCGATTGCGATGAAACTTGGAATATAGATAGCTGGAGAGTTAGAACAACACATAGACTACCTTTTATCTTTTAGTATTTATGCTTAAAAATAATTATTTGTGTCTGGTCTGGGTGTCCTTCTATGTATAATATGTATGTATTTACAAAAGAAAAATAAATATAAGTATTATATCCGTTGTCTAGTCACCGTAACACAAGCTTAGTCGCTTACCACGGGGCTAGATGGCGCTGTGTGTTGTTCACAGAATTTATTATTATTATTATTATCTCGATATCCCCGCGGAATAGGGACTTACGGGCGCAGCTAGTAATATATAAAATTGATTATAATGTAAGTACTCACTATTATTACAGAAAGTGCGATTAGCCATAGCCCTCGATTCGGGACATTCAGCCTCCATTCCTGAACAAAACGAGGCATGACTACACTCCGTCGCTTCTCTACAAGTTTGATTCCTTGAAGCGGGAACGAACTGGAAAGAAATTGAATAAATATTCAAATTTAACTAATTTTCCGGTTTTTTTTATGGTAAGCATTTTTTTCAACGCCCTACGTTTCGGGGTCTCTAGCTCACGGGTAGACAGAATAACTATTATTATGTAGACAAGTGTTAAAAAAAAACAACTTTAACTTAATTAAGGGGTCGTAGTAGGCCAGAACTGATTTTTCGCGGACGGTTAACTAAATTTTTTTTATTTGTGCCATAACTTTTCGAAACAACACTTATAAAGTTGAGGATATTTACTAGGTTCTGATTGTTGTAAAAAAACACGATTACAGAAAAAAATCTCGATTGAATAAAATCACTAACTTCCCTCTAAATTTTACAAATAAATAGTAGGTCAATATTTTACTTATACTAATAAAACTTTATAGATGAACTGATCTTAGTTCAAAACAGGGCATCTATGATTTGAAATTCAAAATTAATGTTTTGTTCTCTTGTAATTACCAAATGTTTGATTTTACGCTTTGAAATTTTGCGTACTACCATATTACGTCCTTTATTATCACATCATAAATTCGGTAGTGCTATCCCTGTCACGCAATTGGGGTCATACCTGGCAGGTGTTGGCATTGCAGCAGGGCCCCTGCGAGGGCGAGCACTGCGTGCCGGCGCGGCGCGTGCAGCTCTTGGCCGTCACGTTGCGGTCGCGGTCCGCCGCGCTCAGTATACACATACCTGGCAGGTGTTGGCATTGCAGCAGGGCCCCTGCGAGGGCGAGCACTGCGTGCCGGCGCGGCGCGTGCAGCTCTTGGCCGTCACGTTGCGGTCGCGGTCCGCCGCGCTCAGTATACACATACCTGGCAGGTGTTGGCATTGCAGCAGGGCCCCTGCGAGGGCGAGCACTGCGTGCCGGCGCGGCGCGTGCAGCTCTTGGCCGTCACGTTGCGGTCGCGGTCCGCCGCGCTCAGTATACACATACCTGGCAGGTGTTGGCATTGCAGCAGGGCCCCTGCGAGGGCGAGCACTGCGTGCCGGCGCGGCGCGTGCAGCTCTTGGCCGTCACGTTACGGTCGCGGTCCGCCGCGCTCAGTATACACATACCTGGCAGGTGTTGGCATTGCAGCAGGGCCCCTGCGAGGGCGAGCACTGCGTGCCGGCGCGGCGCGTGCAGCTCTTGGCCGTCACGTTGCGGTCGCGGTCCGCCGCGCTCAGTATACACATACCTGGCAGGTGTTGGCATTGCAGCAGGGCCCCTGCGAGGGCGAGCACTGCGTGCCGGCGCGGCGCGTGCAGCTCTTGGCCGTCACGTTGCGGTCGCGGTCCGCCGCGCTCAGTATACACATACCTGGCAGGTGTTGGCATTGCAGCAGGGCCCCTGCGAGGGCGAGCACTGCGTGCCGGCGCGGCGCGTGCAGCTCTTGGCCGTCACGTTACGGTCGCGGTCCGCCGCGCTCAGTATACACATACCTGGCAGGTGTTGGCATTGCAGCAGGGCCCCTGCGAGGGCGAGCACTGCGTGCCGGCGCGGCGCGTGCAGCTCTTGGCCGTCACGTTGCGGTCGCGGTCCGCCGCGCTCAGTATACACATACCTGGCAGGTGTTGGCATTGCAGCAGGGCCCCTGCGAGGGCGAGCACTGCGTGCCGGCGCGGCGCGTGCAGCTCTTGGCCGTCACGTTGCGGTCGCGGTCCGCCGCGCTCAGTATACACATACCTGGCAGGTGTTGGCATTGCAGCAGGGCCCCTGCGAGGGCGAGCACTGCGTGCCGGCGCGGCGCGTGCAGCTCTTGGCCGTCACGTTGCGGTCGCGGTCCGCCGCGCTCAGTATACACATACCTGGCAGGTGTTGGCATTGCAGCAGGGCCCCTGCGAGGGCGAGCACTGCGTGCCGGCGCGGCGCGTGCAGCTCTTGGCCGTCACGTTGCGGTCGCGGTCCGCCGCGCTCAGTATACACATACCTGGCAGGTGTTGGCATTGCAGCAGGGCCCCTGCGAGGGCGAGCACTGCGTGCCGGCGCGGCGCGTGCAGCTCTTGGCCGTCACGTTGCGGTCGCGGTCCGCCGCGCTCAGTATACACATACCTGGCAGGTGTTGGCATTGCAGCAGGGCCCCTGCGAGGGCGAGCACTGCGTGCCGGCGCGGCGCGTGCAGCTCTTGGCCGTCACGTTACGGTCGCGGTCCGCCGCGCTCAGCAGCCGCGGGTAGCAGCACCGGTCCTTGCACTCGTTCTCGTCGTACCCTGCAAATCATATAATAAAATAGTTTATTTCCTTGAACATACATAAGTTTATCTTACAACTAATGTACTCCTCATCACCCGAGCGTTGTTCCCGGTTGCATCTCGGGGTACGAGAAGCGGCTGTTGTTGGGACGATAACAACAATATCTAACAGTAAACATACCACAGTCACACTCCTCCCCAACCTCGACGATCTTGTTCCCACAGAAGGCGCCCTCGCTGGTGGTGAGACAGTTCCGCTTGCGTCCGTCCCGCACCGCATCTAACACGGCGCTGATGTTGCCGACGGAACACGACGAGAAGCGGCTGTTGTTGGGACGATAACAACAATATCTAACAGTAAACATACCACAGTCACACTCCTCCCCAACCTCGACGATCTTGTTCCCACAGAAGGCGCCCTCGCTGGTGGTGAGACAGTTCCGCTTGCGTCCGTCCCGCACCGCATCTAACACGGCGCTGATGTTGCCGACGGAACACGACGAGAAGCGGCTGTTGTTGGGTCGGTCGCCGGAGGTAGCCGACGCGAACATTATGAAGTTGCCTTCTTGCCCGCCCGGTCGGCATTCTGATGGGTAGTCGTGCTGGAATATTTATAGATAAATTTAGTTTTTGTGAGTATTTCATACTTATAGATGTTTAATGATGACAATAATAAAGCCATAATTGAGTTTCAGAACACCCACGGGAAACCATGGTAACATGGTTGAATGTGTTATATCCCGGCGCTCTATATCGTGAGCCATCGTCCAAGCGAAGTCACGCCACATTCTATGTCGCAATAATCACCGACGAAAAGTGCTGAATTGCAGTGACCTCGATCGCAGTAGCTGCGTACCGTCATACATCGAGTATTCCTACACCTCACTTCGGTTAGGGCTCACCTTAGATTAATTAATTATAAGTAATAATGTAACATAGTTTTAGGATTTAACTCAATAAATGAGTTATGAATTATTTCTCGGGTTTTTTCTCATCCTCCGGCTGCCGCAAATATAATTAATGAAGCGTCGAGTTAAGAAAATAAATAATAATACGCGATTAAGACCCCGGAAAATGTCACTACCCACGGGAAGACCTACTAAGGCTAAAGAGGTTTTACCTACCTATGTTTTCCACTTTCAATAAGTAACATGTCCTATGATGTTCAGAAATGAAATCTAATTTAATATCATTTTTGTTAAACATATCGGCCGGATTTTCATTTGTAGATTTATATTATGAAAATAATTATTATCAATCTGTAATATATCGTAATATGGATGTCCCAGAAACGAGTGTCAAGCGAAAGTCCAGAGGTAGAGGACCTTAAGGGGCACCCGAATCACCCCCATGTATGTTCCGCGATTTTTAAAAATAATAATAAGCGAGTTTTTTTTGTTTATTGAAAGTCTTTATAAGCATTTGGCCTACACTCACTTTATGAAATTGTTTTTTTATTTGTAACAGTTTGGTTAGTGTTACGTCTTTTTTGTGTAACGTGTCACATCATCACATGGCCCTATTATTGAACTCCACATTTAAAAAAATGAGCCAATTATCTCAATTATTGCAGTCAGTATGAGGAAATAGGTGTCAGTGGTCGAATTTTGATAGAAAATGAGAAAAATGGCCACAACTCCTAAACTACGAAAAATCGCGGAACATACATGGGGATGATTCGGGTGTCCCGTAAGGTCCTTTACCTCTGGACTTTCGCTTGACACTCGTTTCTGGGACATCCTGTATATCAATAGAGAAATAAATGCACGCTTTAATTTACAATTTTAAGTATTAGTGACTTTCAAGTAGTGTCGTGCACCGAATTGTTTGATAACCTGTAAAACTCACCGGTGATCCAAAATTATGTCCGATCTCGTGAGCCAAAGTCAACTGGCTGACTTTAGGCGGCACCCGACTGTTGTAGTTGACAAACGTTATGATCCCAGTGTTCAAAGATCGCTTCGTACTCTGATAGATCCCGCCTATCGTTTCACTGTACGTCTTGTATTTTTCACATATCCCGCCAGAGGCGCCACTTGCGCTCGCTACCCAGGCCAGACCTACAAAGAAACTTTAATTGTAACTAGCTGAACAGGTAAACTTTGTTTCGTTTCAGAGGTAAAAATGTGTCCGTCTCCTGGTTCTAACCTATCTCCCCACCAATTTTCAGCCAAATCGGTTCAGCCGTTCTTGAGTTATAAACAGTGTAATTAACAATAATATTAGTGTAGACAAGCTGCGTCCATCGGTTTCACCCGCTTAAGTTCCGATCCCGTGACAATATCGGGATTAAAAGTAGCCTATGTTACTCAAGATGAATGTAGCTTTCTAACGTTGAAAGAATTTTAAAAATTGGCACAGTAGATTTTTTTAAAGTTAATTCATTACAAACACACACACATGTGCACACCCACACATGCACACCCACACATGCACACACACACATAAATACAAATCTTTCATCTTTATAATATTAGTGTAGATGTAAATATGATTAAATCGTGCTTACCCAAGGTGCCTCCAGTAAAATCTCTATAAGTGAACACATAAGCTAAACAGAAGTCTTCATGGTTCCCCAACGAATGCAAGTTCAAGAAGTTAGACACGTCAATGTTCTCCATACAGAACTGGTTCGTTTCGCTCGTGTAGTGGTGTTTGTCGCACATTGAGTCGTCGTCGATCTGGAGGGAACAAAGGTGACAGTTGTTGTTACGAATATTTTTTTTGAAATTAAACTCATGTTTCGGTTTCGGGTGGTGTTGTATTACTTTTAGCATTGAAGAAGAATAGCGAAGAAGATACATCTCGAAACGTTGAGCATTGAAATAATGCTAAAAGTAATAAACACCACGCAATACCGAAACATGACTTTAACTCCAATCCAACTTCGTAGAAGAAAGAAGAAAAATATATTTTTATTTGTAAAATATACATTTCGGTACATATTATAAGGACATCCATATTGTTCATTGCGTCTCTTCCCTTGGGCCTTACTAAGTCGCCTTTATTTATTTATTTATTTCAAATGCCGCCCAGACTTACAGTTTAGACACTAAAACGTCTGGACAGCTAAATTGCATATACATAGGAACTTTCTAATTATAACTAAAATTAAAATTAAAAGGACATCAAGTTTATATTATATCGCTGCTATAGCTTAGCCAGTTAATACATGCATCCGTAAATTGCCGCCGATTCAAGTGAAATATATCGACCTCCTCGAACCGGTCGATAACCAGCTGGTTCAAAAGTGCGAGTGCATGCGAGGTAGGTGCATATTTAGACGTGAATGTGCGCCCGAAGCCGCCGGTCAGCACTAGTAGCTTATGTCTCCGGTCCGATCGCGTGTTACGTAGGTAGTCGTTAGGTACAAACAGTGATCCCAGAGACAGAGCGTTAGGGTTGTCCACCAGGCCGTTGAATAGGAGGAAATAGTGTAATACCAAGCTGAGTTTACGCCTAAGCTCTAATGTGTCTATGCCTTTTACGACATATACCGACTAGCCGACTAAGGAAGACTAAGGATGACGCATTATTCGTTAGGTGCAAAGGTTGGGTTGGGTGTCATATTGCACCTAAACGAATGAGTCATTAAAAATATTTAGCAGTTGGAATATTTATCATTTGGATCAAATCAAAAATATAGACATGAAAAAGCAAAGAAGGTGCTTCTAAAACTACTTGTTATCTTGTCAAATGCAAGAATAGTCTCATCTTACGTCCTTCTTATACACATCTGCAATTCGCTAGCGCTATCCCTGTCGCTATTGGGGTTATGTGGGCCCTTAAGCCTAAACGCTACTAGTACGTATCTTACCTTAATTCTCTGCACTTCAAACTTGATATTCCTATGTTCTAATCGTCCATCGAACTTGGTATCCCTGTATATATAGTTTACAGCTGTCACGTGGTGCGATATGAGAGAGAGGATCTCCTCGCGAGTCTTCATGTCTACCTCGTTCTTTTTGGTCGGGCTGGTGTCATCATGCTGTCATAAGAAAGATATTTGTTATTAGTGATGTCATGAATACAGTACAATACATATAGTGTGATACCTAAGACCCAAGAAGTGCTGGCTTGACGTCGTAAAATCGGATATGCGTGCAAATGGCCTCACTACACGGGATGCCGAAGATCGTGCGAAGTGCAGATGTAAAAGTAGGAAAGCGGACCCCGGGCTCTCGAGAGGGATACAACCTTAGATTAAACCAAAAAACTAAAGAAATGAGACAGTAAAACTGCGTCTAGCTGACGCACTAGCCTCAGTCGTATGTCGAACCGTTGCCGCGTGAGCACGTGCTGTCACACTGCGATTATCATTTTGACATCCATAAGAATGACATTTTGCTTATTTACAAAGCCTGAATCATTCTTAAAGACAAATGTTTTTCAATTACAATAATTTTATGAAAATGCATGTAGGTGTTTCTAGCTCATGTTTCGAATACGCAATGTTAGAACATACCGTATCTACCTTTGTTTCGTATTATCTTAGGATACAACCGGGAACATCGCTCGGATGATGATGTTGATGACATATAGTGTTATAAGATAACAGACAGACGGACAGAGTTACTTTATTAAGGATTATTATAGCATAGATAATTGCTCCGGTTCCACTATAGTTCTGATTATGCGACAGTGTGAATCACATGATCACTGCAAAAGAAAACCCTATGAGTTTCTTGTGTCTTCTTCTCATTGGAGGTCGCGTTCTAAAGACACGCTAAATTACTGGCGATTCAAAACGATCATGTGAATTTCTTATTGAATAAACATATTTTTGAGTTTCATTCTGGGACGGTAATATAAGCCGAAAAGGGGTTGTTTTACACGTCTAGGCGAACAACTTTTGTTTTACGTTCTACTTTTGTTTATACGGAATGAATATCTATTGGTACGTTTCTTAAGCGTGAAAATAGCCGACTCTCTCCCGCTTACTCGCCGGCTATCAGACAAGTGCCATACTTATTTAAATCCCGAACCCACGAGGATAAAAAAGTTTTACATCTTATGTAAAGCCACATCAAATATCAAAATTCCCGAGCCATTTTGTTTTATTGTGGTTTTCTATAAAAAAGGTTAATCTTAACCTAAAGTCAGAAAGGTTAAGAAATGATTGGACTTATCTATAGCCCTCTGAACTCATAGTTCAACATACCTACCTATTAGAAAGAATTTCATTTAATCCAAGGGCAAAATACCTTTTGACTTTTGATTAAGTTTATTGACCTTACTAGCAGCACCCCGTGGTTTCACCTGCGTAAGTTCTGATCCCGCGGAATATCGTAATAAAAAGTAGCGTATTTGTTATACCAAGTCCTCAGTTATCTATATTGGTTCACTAGTTTTTGCGTGAAAGAGTAAAAAATTTATTAATTTACTCACCTCCACAAAAACTTTTATCTTTACAATATTTGTAGTATTTTTGGTAAACCACTAGATAATGATCAACATTAACGACTTCTGTGGCGCCTTGGGCGAATGCCCGAATTCACCAAGAAGTAGAAGGTTGCGGGTTCGATTCCCTCCGGGGACAAGTAGGTACATTTTAGTTTTAAGCTTTCTGTTTATTTGTCTTACATATCTATGTTGTTTTGTATATTGTTTGTTGTGCAAATAAAGCGTAAATCTATCTATCTATCTAGGTATTTATGCTGACCATAGATGCTTGTGTCTGGTTCTGGATGTTTTCCATATATTTATACTATATTGACTCGTATGTATTTACAAAAGAAAAAACTATTGTATGTATCAGTTGTCTAATACCCATAGTACAAGCCTAGTTGCTTAGTTTTGAGTTGTATGGAACCTCCTGCAATATTTATCTATATATATAAATTCAAAGTCCTGAGAGCCCAAACCGCTGGTCCTAGAGACATACAATTTAGAGAGTGTGTTCTTTGTGGCGTGTAATGATCCACTAAGAAAAGGATTTTGGAAAATCCCGCGGGATCGGGACTTACGCCGGTAAAATCGCGGGACACAGCTAGTTTATCATACAATACTTTTAAAAATGATATAGTAAACTATAACATATATTGTAGGTATTCCAGCCTACAATTAAGCACTTTAGTATCGACTCGTTTGCAATGACAACAGCCACTCTCGGCTAGAGGTACGAGTAGATACAGTTAAACGTTATTGAATCTGTCTGCTTTAATTGAAGTGCAAGTTTCAACGTTTTCGGAACACCCCGTTTGTAGAGCGCTTGACCTAGAATCCGGAATGCCTTACTGAACCAAGACTAATAGTTAAATACTAGCTGTGTCCCTCGGTTTTAGCCGCTTTAATCCCGACCCCTTGAGAATTTTGAAAAACCTTTTCATACTAGCAGCTTAAGTCCTGATCCCGTGGAATGAAAATTTCGCAAAATCAGATGCCTACATATACTCTACAAATTTCAGCTCTCTACTATCAGCGGTTTAGGCTGTGCGTTGATCCATCAGTCAGTCAAGACAAAGCATTTATAGATATACCCTCTTACTTATAAATGGTGATGCACAGATGACTAACCGCCGCACTCAAAGACGTTTAATACTAAAACTATCACTAAGTAAAGATTTCAAAAAGAAAATCTAAACTTAGAGAAGTTTTAAGTAACCAATAAACGTCTCTGAGTGCGACAGTAAGTTATATAACGTTTGTCTCTGACAACTTTGAAACTTCATGTCACAGTAAAAGACAAACGACACCTAGTTTATGCAGCTGTTAATCATCGTTTATAAGTAAGGGGGATAGATTACGACTACTTTACAAAACCCTAAGCCGCAATCCTCTACGTAGACAATACACGACAACGTTATTTACAATGTAATTCAGTGTCTTTGTTTTCTTCAGTAATTTAACCAAATAAATGAGCCGCGATATTGCTACAGTACCTAATGTAATAAGAGTACTTATTTAATTAAATGCTGCAGACATTTGCACATCTGTCTCCATTAAAAGTGGTTTCTTTCAACCACACTTAGAAGAAGAATAACTCACTTGTTAGTGTTTTCCTTTTAAGAGAAACTGAAACTCTTTTTCCATACAAACATAGTCCTGTTTCCTCCCTGAAAAACGTTACAGCAAATATGTTGATGCCATAAAACCTGTATCTTCTACTAGCAGTGCCCGCGACTTCGTCCGCCTAATTTTTTTGAAAATATAATAAAGCCTATATAAATGGACTATCCAACACTGAAAGAACTTTTCAAATCGTACCAAGCGGTTCCTGAGATTAGCGCGTACAAACAAACAAACAAACTCTTCAGCTATAATATTAGTATAGATGTCCATGCCCCTATGTTTTGGTTCTAAATGTTCTTTCTATTCTAATTAGAAGAAAGAACGGTAGGGGCATGGTCATTGGAGCTATAGGTTTTATGGCATAAACATATTTGTTATAATGTCTTTATCCAGGGAGGAAACAGTCGACTACATTTGTATGGAGAAAAAGTACGTAGACTTTCCGCTAAATTGATCCGTAAATTCCTTTCTTTACAATAAGTTACAATCATACTGTTTCATAAAACATAAGATGTTTACTTTGAAATGACGAATGTGGAAAGTCCAGGAGCGTAACTGAGATAGCAAAACTGATTTTATTGTACAGGTTAAAATTAAAGTTATCTATTTGTTATGTTCCTTTTTAGAGTTCCGTGTTCCGTGGGTAAAACGTTTGTATGGAGAACAAGTAGGTATCCTTTTCTCTTAAGAGGAAAGCCTACCTACTCTTTCTCCATACAAACGTAGTCGACTGTTTCCTCCCTGAATAATGACATCAGAGCAATTATGTTTATTCCATAAAACCTATATCTCCTTTGACCATGCCTCTATGTTTTGTTTTTTTTTTTTTTCGTTTCATATTAAATCTTTTCTGAATTTTATTTCTATTTTAATGAGGAGGAACACTAACTTTTTATTCCGGCAGAGGGCGTTTGTCGACTAATCTTAGGTTTGAATTAAGAAGTGTCAAACAGGTGTTTTTTACAACTCTCGGCGACAAATTGGCCATATCGGTCTGAGACCGAAAGAATTAAAAAAAAACTCGGCGTTTCCATTGGTGGAGGACCATCATCGAAAAAAAAAAGATCATCTGATGCCAGCGCCATCTACTTACGGCTTTGCGTGTGGCACACCATTGGAAAATGAAAAAAAAAGTGCATTTTTATGGTAGATATAGGCTTTATGGCATAAACATATTTGCTCTAATATCATTATCCAGGGAGAAAACAGTCGACTAAGTTCGTTAGAACGAGTAGGTATCCTTTCCCCTTAAAGATAGTGTCAATATATAACAAAATGTATTACTCATGCTTATGATAACAAAAGTAAGTACCTAATTAAATAATTGTTGTTTATTGTCACGTTTCATTTTATCACAAAAAAAACACGTTTGTTGTATATGAGAAGGGTAGGTACTTAAATAGATCATCTGTGAAAATTTCAAATGCCTAACTATTACGGTTCATGATATGTTCGGTGCCTGGGGACAGACAGACCGACCGACAGTGGAGTCTCATTTTTACCTATTAGGTTCGAAACACGGACCCTTAAAAGGAACAAAACAAATAGATAACTTTAATTTTAACCTCAACAATAAAATCAGTTTTGCTATCTCGGTTATGCTCCTGGACTTTCCACATTCGTCATTTCAGAGTAAACATCCTACGTATTTAAGATAACACTATCATTTTAACTTCTATTAAAGAAAGGAATTTACGGACCAATTAACTACAAATTTAACTAATCTTTGTTTTTAAGACATTTCAACGTGACACAAAATAATCATACCTATCTGTCTCACTTTTTTTTGTATAAGTACCCACTTGTTTTGTATCTTACATTTTGTTTGAGTTTGGAGGTGCGTGCGTGGCATGTTCCTGTATTTCCCGATCTCGGGCGGATTACTGAGAAGCCTTTCTTATAGGATGCCTACATCATTATATCATCTCTTCACTCAAACTTCAGCTCTTTACTATCAGCTGTGCATTGATCCATCGTCATTCAGTCAGTCAGATCTAAACATTATATAGATATAGATTGCATTCCTGAATAATATCTCTAAAGAGTCATCTTTAATATTTTCTTGTAAGTACATTTGTTCCTATATTTTATTTGTGGCTCCATCTGAAAGACTACTTACATCTGGAAATCCTTGTCTAAGATGCCTCCATATCAAAGGGTCAGTCTGTATGAACAGAGAGCACGTGTTCGCACGGCTGTCCGTGGCGGTAGCGCGGCGACTTCGCGTGTGTTCGCCGGTGTTGGCCGCGCGAGAGTACTTATTGTGATTGTGGAAGTCCCAGTGTCTGAAACAAACAGCACTCGTTGTACGAACAATATGGATACAAAATCGGATGTAAAGTTGGTAAATAAGACCTCGCTTCGGGTCAGTTAGTAAAACTTTTAAATCAGCTACTGAGCAAACGTTCGTGCATTGAGTTTTCCATGAGATAGGCTAGCATTTGACCTAACCTCACCTGATGGGAAACGACAACGGTCGACTGTCTAACATGCCTGCCTAGAAAAATCTATTCACTCTAGATTTGAAGACTCTGAGGTTGTATCTGCAATGAAATTTGCCGCCAGCAGGCAGGAATTCCACAGGATGATAGTCAACAACATAATTTTTAACTCTAGGTGATAGGGTACACCGCGGCAGGGCCAGAAGGATATGACGGGATAAGTTCGACTAGTACCGTAGGGGCTGGACTCAGCTATTACTAGACAGGGAACAGTGAAAAGACGAGAGGAAGGCTAATCCCTTGGTATTTACAGACTAACAATAAGTCACTCTAGATCTAGGTTCATTACCTTTGCGGTTCATCTCTCAAGCTATTAGGATGCGGCGACTGTGAAACCGGCACGTGGTACCCATGTGTGGGGGTAGCTATAGTAGGCGTCGAAGCCGTCGGCTCTTCCTCCACTCCCGAGTTCTGTATCCTCTCCATCCACTGCACCACCTCGTCCGTGATCCCGCAGCCACCGACGTGACCTGCCCGAGATAACCGACCTTACATCACCGACATAATAACAAAAGCAAATACACGCGGCCCGTACGTGTCCCGAATACGAACACGAGGTTTACTTAGATTTATAATACGGATTAGATGTACCGACGAATTAATGTCGCACGCATTTAGTATAATTTTATGTTGAAAACGAGTATTTAGTCACATATTTAGTTGGAAATTATTCGCCTGAAAGAAAGTAGATACCTTTAACAGAGTGTATTGTAGCAATCTATACTACTTATTACTAATATTATAAAGAGGAAAGATTTGTATTTTTGTTTGTGTGTGTGTGTGTGTGTGTGCGCGTCTTTATGTTTGTCATGAATTAACTCAAAAACTACTGGACCGATTTCAAAAATTCTTTTTGACCATTTTCACCATTTTGAAAGCTACATTCACCATAAGTAACATAGGCTACTTTTGATCCCGATATTCCTACGGGATCGGGACTTACCCGGATAAAACCGCGGGACGCAGCTAGTTATTAATAAGCAAGATAGCTAGCGATCGTTTTAGTTTAGCTGTAAAACTGTACAAATATATGAAAGCCATTCGTACTATTTGGAATCATATCATCCGTGTAGGGGCTGTGATATCACGTATACACTCCCACGCCCATATAGCAGCATTAACGTGTAATAAATATCCTATCCGACTAATATTATAAACGCGAAAGTATGTATGTATGTATGGCTGTATGTATGTGACTTTGTTACTCTTTCCGCAAAAACTACTGAACCGTTTGCGATGAAACTTGGAATATACATAGCTAGAATAACACATAGGCTACTTTTTATCCTGATATTCCCGAGGGATCGGGACTTACGCGGGTGAAACCGCAGGGCGCAGTGTACCCATATTTTCCGTTAAAATAAAATAAGCGCTTCATATAGCCGTCGGCCTACACGAACGACAATGTAACATTCAATATTTTAAAATTAATGGTAGATATTTTAAAATTTATTCGTGATAAATTCAAAGTTTTGCGTTCACTGTCTCGGGAGTTTCCGCAAAAAGAATTATAGGAGCTACGGTTCGGATGTGTTTACGAATAAATTCGAAAAATATCGTCTCCTTTTAAGCTATTGCATAGCTTTTATCGCCGGCTTTGAGCTTTAAATGAAGAAATTTTGTAACGAAAAAAACCTAACAGTCCCTACTCCGCCTACATGGTAACTATGGCAACATGGTACAAAATAAAAAAAAAATACTATGCAATAGCTTTACCACGGCAGTCCCCGAGTGCCACACGTTTTTTTTTAGTTTTGTATATGGAAACACAGAGAGAGGCCATGACTTTCTCCATCGTATTTCAGATAATTATTTTTTTTTCTTCAATGTGTAAAACTAATAAAATTTTCCCCATCTTTTTTTCTTCTTTTCATATAGTGGTGTGTCTCACCTGGTGTTAAGAGTTTTCAGATCGCTCTAAGGACTCTAACATGACCTAACGACTGTTATCGGAAATAACGACTGGGACCAACTGCTCATGCCTACCGAAGTACGAAGGCGCAGGAGACAATATTTTTTTGTCACACAAATTAGCCGTCATACCATCCAAGTAATGACCTCACCAAGCGTTGCTTAACGCACGACCGTTCAAGATCGGCAGGTATAGCTAGACCAATAAGCTCCTCAATATAGTTAAAGTTAAAAAACAAACAATAGTTTAGAAAAAAACATTTTTATAAGCTATCTTAAAACCCCGTTCCGGCATCTGCGGATGACAAGACCAATTTGGCGACTTAATTTTCGTTCATAACTCCATTTAATACTTTCTTCATTTACTTACAGATTAATTAAGTTTCTTTGTCTTAAATATAAAAAGACGAAGTACGGAGGTACGGTGAACCTGAGACTACCTAATCCGTTGAGATTGCTTTTCAAACATAAGTGATGGATAGGTAAACGAGCAATGCTGTCAAAGACATGTTTTGGTATATGAAAATATAATGTATTTCCTATACATCCTACTTCCTATCCTATCCTACTAATCCTACTAATATTATAAACGCGAAAGTTTGCAGGTACATATGTATGCATGGATGTATGTATATGTGACTTTGTTACTCCTTCACGCAAAAACTACTGATTGCGATGAAACTTGGAATATAGATAGATGGAGACCGTTTTGTCCCGATATACCCGCGGGAACAGCAGTTACGCAGGTGAAACCGCGGGGCGCTTCTAGTGTATCATATATGTAATATTAATTCCGTAATACGTCGCAATAATTGATTACATCACGTGCGAGAAAAGGATGCACAAAATGGCACCTAATGATAAGCTACAGTAGTTCTAATGACTTTTGAGAAGTATTTAATGGGCTTTTTCAAAGCACATGTTGCAGTAGAAACATTTTACAAGAAGAAATCCGTCACAGGATTCGAGTCCGTGCCCCTCGCTTGCCGAGCGAGTGCGCTAACCATTGCGCCACACGAACACACTTGACAGGTTAATTAATGATAAGATGCATCATCTCCCTGATTGTTTAGCCTGACATGTTGGTACCGGGAGGAAAGCATAATCGTTAATTCACCGCGTCACGTGGGTTTCCGTGTGGTGCAGTGGTTAGCGCACTCACCCGGCAAGCGAGGATTCGAATCCTCCCACGGTATAATTTTTGATTGATTCATTTCTCCTTGTAATATATTCCTACATGTTGCAGTTGAAAACCTGGACTAGCGTTTTGAAAATGTTTCCAAGCAACGTATTGCGGAAAAAAAAACATTTTCATCGACTGTAACTATTTCCCGTTTAGAGACTCCCTTAATCTAAGCACGAACTAAGATTCAATCCGGGAGCCATAATGATGCATGAAAGCGGAATACAAAACGAAAGCTCGGTTTTTTAAATTAAAAACTGGTGAATGGAGATATATTTTTCAGTCTGCGTGTGTCGTGTTAGTGCACATTGGCGTTTCGCATCCGGCGCTCTGCATTTTAACGAAGCTCCTGTGTTATGGACGTATACGTCAGATTACATCGAGAGCTTTTACTGAAACTGTAACTATGCGATTTTTTGTCAATTTATAATGAATGACGTATGAATAGTTTTTGCGTAATCGCGTTACTTTTTTTTTAATAACAGGGAATCACTTTAAGAGACTGACCTCCATGGTACAAGTCGCTGGACAGGTCATAGCGCACTGAATTTTGTGCAGATTTGATCTGCGGCATGTTGCGCAGTTGTCGCGCATTTTCTATTGAAAGTGATGTTTGCCGTCCGTGGAACTAATAGTTCCGTGGACGCAAATCAAACCGTAACAAAGATCTAATGTTATTTTGTATGGTATACCAATTCCAGCGTACTTGTATAGTTTTATTTCAGTGCCTTAACACCATCAGGCCGCTCCCGGGGGAGAGCGGCCCGGTGTGTGGGGGTTCCTCTGGCCTGAGATGGTAGGCGGCCAGAGGTTTACCCACTAAACCCCTCGGTGTCCAGCACTCCGCTATTGCCAGACCTCGTTGGAAAACCTTTCGGAGGAACATCGCCGAGCAAAAATATTTTACTGAGCTCAGGTGTGAACTCGACTATGCTCTTCCACAGTCTCGCACAGTAGAAACTCAGCCACCGAACCGACATCGTAATATAATCGTAATCAAATCAGCCAGTGTTCGGCTATAGGGCTAGGAGGTTATTTCTGTGATATATTTCATTTTAACTTAATTACCATTAGACTTTTCTTCTGTTTTCGAGATGTTGGATAGAAATCAAGCTCAGTATTCGGTTTAAATCGGGTGGTGTTTCTTACTTTTAGCATTGTTTCAATGCTCAATGATTCGAGAGACCTTTACAGGTCTCTTCTTAATTGACTGACGAAAAATTAGTTTTCATAGAGTCAAATGGCTATGCCAGGGACATTGCCATTGTCCCTGTCATTGTCTAGTCCCATAGTAGGTACAAGCCTAGTGCTTAGTTTGGGGCTAGATTGCGCTGTGTGTAACGTCGTGGAATATTTATTTATTTATTTTATTTATATCTACCCACCACAAGGAACTCGACCTCCAAATATCATGTCTTAGGATCAGCGATTTTAGGCTGAGTTCTGACTGATAGTTAGACTGACTGATACTTCTGAAACTATGAACTTTAAATGTATAGATTATTGTTCATCAATACAAAAAGAAGACGACAGATCATTACTGCATATTATATTATTCAACAAAAACAAGCATCAAGCAAGGGATCAATGCAATACAAAGCAACGGAAACACGAGTTTCTTTAAGTTGTCCAAAATATAACCTGTAACTTCCTACATTTTTTTTATTATGTACCTACGTAATATGATTGATAGATATGTTACAGTCAAAACTCATAACCAGTCAAAACAACTTTTGACTGCAAAAAATAGGCAATAGTGGTTTTGACCGATGCCCTTAGTTAAAAACGTTTTTGACTGATTTTTGCAGTCAAAAGTGGTTTTAACTAAAAGCATCGGTCAAAACCACTTTTAACTGCAGAAAAACAGTCAAAAGTGGTTTTGACTGATTTAAAATTTAGATTGTCAGTCAAAACTCATAAAAGTTGAATTGGCTAGTGAAAATTACAGGAACATCATCAAAATAGTGTTATGAAACAATTTTAAAGTTGACATACTTTGAAATTCAATCGGCATTGTCGCTCCCGTAAAAGTCAAAATTAGCCAAATCTACTATGGAATGTAGGTTTGATAGAAGATTGCCACAGTGGAAAGCGATGGGTTCTCGTGGTGTGGGCATCTTAACCAACCTTTTTAACCGCATACTCGAGACTGGCAGGATCCCTGCCCAATGGAGGCTAAGAGTCATTACTCCAGTGTTCAAGGACAAAGGATCTGTGCAGGAGTGTGGAAGTTATCATGGTATAAAGGTCAGGTCGAACACTATGAAGCTCTACGAGCCTATAGTTATCTCTCGGATCCGGCAGGAGTGCACTGTCTCGGAGGGCCAATATGGTTCCGGTCATGGTACCATAGACTCTGTTTTCGCCCTAAGGATCGTTATGGAGAAAAACAGAACGAAGAATACGCCTCTGCATTTTCTGTTCCTGGACTTGCAGAAGGCCTTCGACTGTGTCCCTCGCGTGATGATCTGGTAGGCGCTGCGGTCCAAAGGGGTACCAGAAACTTATATTGAAACCATCAGAGCCATGTACCGAAATTCCGATTCTATGGTGCGAACTGCTGTTGGTGACACTAAATCTTTCCCCATTACAGTCGGAGTCCACCAAGGATCCGTCTTCAGTCCGTTCCTGTTTAGCGTAATACTGGACGCACTGTCCGTAATCATCCGAAACGCACACGAGCAGCCTCCGTAAATGCTTATGTATGCTGGCTGATGATATTGCGCTAGCGGATTCGGATAAGGGACGGCTTGGAAGACGTGTGAATGGGTGGAAAGAGTCGCTTGAGAACGGCGGCGGTTTGCAAGTCAACGTAGCGAAGACCGAATACTTGCCTAGCAATACCACAGATCCCACATCTGTCTGCGTAGACGGTCACATGATCGAGCGGACAGACCAGTTTAAGTACTTGGGACGAGAGGTAACTGGTGTCATCTGTGACCCTAAAATAAACTGAAGAGGCAGGTCTCTAAAACTATCATTATACCTGGAATCATGGAAATTCAAACCACGTAAACTTTGAAATTGTTTCATAACACTATTTTGATGATTTTCCTGTAATTTTTACTAGCCACCTCAACTTTTTATGAGTTTTGACTGACAATCTAAATTTTAAATCAGTCAAAACCACTTTTGACTGTTTTTCTGCAGTTAAAAGTGGTTTTGACCGATGCCCTTAGTTAAAACCACTTTTGACTGCAAAAATCAGTCAAAAACGTTTTTAACTAAAGGCATCGGTCAAAACCACTTTTGCCTATTTTTTGCAGTCAAAAGTGTTTTTGACTGGTTATGAGTTTTGACTGTAACAGATATAACAAACGAACTCATAAAATATAATGTTATCTGAGGAAACGATATACTTTATTAAGCTGATCCAATCCGAATTCGATAACTTGGGCAAATAATATTTTTTTACCTATTTCTGGTGGTCCAGAAGAAACAGCATTGGTATGATTTTTGGAATTATAATCTTCTATCTATATCTATAAAATGCATTGTCCTTAGTGACTGACTGACTGATTGGTCTAAAAACGCAGTCTAAGCCGCGGATAGTAGAGAGCTGAAATTTGGAGTGCCTTCTTTATATGATAAAGGTATCCGATAAGAAAGGATTTTTGAAAAATCTCACGGATTCGGTGCTTATGCAGATTTTCTTCTTCTTCTTATGCAGTATTCTGATGATACGTTTTACTATCACAAGACAAATTTAATATCCGTCCTTACAGCCGAATACTGATACGGCTACAAAATAAACGGACTTAAGCAGCTCTTAAAACAAAAATTCGCATACAAATTTTGAATTCAGAAGCTGCTTAATTATTTAAGTAGCCTTCAAATTGTAAGTAGCGATTCAGTATCCCGCCGTTAATAAGTTAAGCTGTCAAAACATTGATAAAATACAGTGTTGTTGTTTACCAATTATGTTCAATTTAAAGTGACGCCTCGGCAGCTTCGCTCACGTACTCGTATAGCACAGTAAGCGAATGCGCCCCATCCGTCCGCCAGATAACGGAAATTACCGGCTGGCGTTAATGCCTCCAGGCTATACAAATATCATATTTGCGTCGTTTAACTCCAACGCTATTTGCGGCAATGTTTAATGTGCAAACAATCATTTTATATATCATAACCAGCAAATACATTAATAACTTTAATTGCCACGGCCGTTCGAGTTAATGGTTGCTTTTAAGAACTTCGATAGTTTGGTTCAGATGGTACGGTCATAAACGATTTTTACAATCTAGCTGGTTGTATGTATGTATGTGACAAGTGTATAGAAAGTGGAGTAGTGGAAAATTAACTGTCGTACTTTGTTCTGTCTAGGAATTGAACTAATATGTTATTGAGCACATCATTTTTAAACAAACATTTATCATTTAAGAGGAAAGAATCAAATTAAAAATATGTTTATTCAATAAGATATTCACATGATTGTTTTGAATCGTCAGAAATCTAATGTGTCTTCGGAACGCGACCTCCAATGAGAAAAAGACACAAGAAACTCATGGTTCAACTCAGTTATTACAAACCATATTTTGGTAAACATTATTTCTTAGTGTTAATCCACACTTAGGAATACTGCTTTTTTGAAAAAATGCTTTCAAAAACTTAAGTACCCGGCGGGATTCGAACCCGCGACTATTGGTAATCCGAACCAACGCGTTAACCGCTTCGCCACGGGTAGGCCTCCAGCCAGGTCGAATTTAAGAAAGCACCTCTTCGTGTGTTCTTGCGAGTAAGGGAACTAAAGTTTTTGAAAGCATTTTTTCAAAAAAGCCATATTTTGGTGTTTAATTTTTCCATCTTTCGCCTTCATTTTAGTAGTTTCGTTTACACGATTCGTTAAACACAGGATTTTCATTTTACAGCGAAACGGGATAGGTAGGTACCTATTTTTGAACATTGAGTTTTCCTGTATTGATTGATTAGTAATAATTTGCACTTCATATTAGTAGTACAGTTTTACCTAATTAGCAATATAATGAATATTAAATAATATTAATCGAGAGGCGTTTACGACGCGGTGAGCGACGTCCTCTTAACTGTTCCATGAAATATATTCCTCAAAATTCATCGGTACCGGACCACGGGTCGAAATCAAAAATAATTTTAGTAGTCCACAAAATCCAATATATTTCATGTGACAGAGACGCTTCGTCTATGTAGGTTACGTATCTAAAATAAAGTAAGTAAAAGCTTGTGAGTTTTGATAAATTCGTGATCAACAAGACCTACATAATTTAGCTAAGTAGGTCCTCAGAACCTTTCAGGTCTTCGTGCAATATCTTAGTAAATTCGGTAGCTAAATAACGTCACGTACGTAGTTACGTCTGAAAGTTAGACAGTAGGCAGTAGGCACCTCGGGTTTGGATAATTAGTTCTCCGGACTAATACTACCTAATGAAGACTCATTTGAGACTATTTATAACACAATTTATGAATTTCGAGTATTCTATGATTTGTAGCTGGATCGGGGGATCTGAGGAGAGCTATGCCCAGAAGTGTGACAGAATTTCATTCTTTTTAGGGTCCCTTTTACTAAGACTCCACTGTCTGTCTGTCTGTCATCTCATGCATGAGGCATGAAAGCTAGATAGTTGAAATTTTCACAGATGATGTATTTTTGTTCCCGCTATAACAAATAAAACAGAATAAAATAAATAATTACCACATGATTTTTTGTGAGTTTAGTGGATAATTTCTATAGAAAAAATATACAACGAAGATACGTAACTTGTTTCCAGAAAGACACGCAATCATCGTGTAACTTTAGATTTATATGGTTGTTTCTAATCCTTGCCTCACCAAACTTACAAACACCCGCATATTGAGTTCCGATTGTGCGTACAAAAATGTGTTTTGGGTGGTCCGGATATAGGCAATAACAACGATTCTTAGGCATGTTAAAGCACAATCTACAATATTTAATATCAATGGGTAATTATTAGTGTTATTCTTCGTTAGTTTTAAAATAAGATTTTGAAAGAACGTTTATTGAATGGAAGGCCCCTTTAAATATTTGTTTTATGTTGTATTTGTGTCATAGACCCTACAGAAATACATCATTTGTGAAAATTTAAACTGTCTCGCTATCACGGTTCATGAGATACAGCCTGGTAATAGACGGACATACAGACAGCGAAGTCTCAGTAATAGGGTCCCGTTTTTACCCTTTGGGAACGGAACCCTAAAAGGAACCACCGAAAACCCACCTTTAAAAACTGTTATTTTCCCAACGCAATGAAAATTACTGGAATTTTAATACTAACAAATTCTAGTTTCAGAGCGCTGTTTTATTCGCCGAGTGGCCGATATATTTGCCTGATATATGGTACCTATGTTATGTACATTTATGCAGGTTCATAAACTAACTAAACTTTCCAACGCTTTTCTTACAAATTTCAGTAAATAACTTCTCTTATGAACAAAGTCCAGTTCTTAGGGCGTTATATCACAATTTCACATACTTTCACATTAGGGAAGACGGGCGAACCGTTGCTATTTATTAAAGTTACATTTAGAATGCGAAAATATAATATTAGGAGTCAGCAAACAGTACGTTGAAGCAATTTTATTGTGCACCAAACTCGGTCGTATTGCACAATGTTGTGACAATGGGCTATAACGTAAATATACACAGTTGCAGCACCGAATACCTAATCCACCAGAACAACAGCTTCATACAAGCCCGCAGCGTAGGTACTTAGTGAAGTACCTACGCATACGTCGTACACTATACAAGGACTACTGCACTGCAACCACCGAATACCTAATCCAACAGAACAACAGCTTCATTCAAGCCCGCGGCGTAAGTACTTCACTACATTGCGCAGCTATGTGTGCGTGACCTCTCTCACCGACAGTGGGCCGACGGGTTCACGTACATGAGCCGACTGGGCACTTTGGGCGGCCTCGGCAAACCCGAGTGGAAAGCGGTGAGTAGTCACGCACACATAGCTGCCCATGTAGTGAAATACCTACCGCCACGAGCTTGTATGAAGCTGTTGTTCTGTTGGATTAGATATTCGGTGGTTGCAGTGCAGTAGTCCTTGTATAGTGTACGACTACCACAGAGAAGATAAAAATCGAGACACAAAAGGATTAACGTTCGCAACGCACCGTCCTCAGTCGACATTACACTTAATTTACCAGACGTTGGACTGCGCCATCTTTTACCACTTACAGTTAAAACGTAAGCCGAGCTGTTTGAAGAAAAAGAAAATACTGTGGAGCTCTAAATGCTTAATGTTTTAGTTTTTGTGCCCGGAGAAATATAACTTACTAGATGCGCCCCGCGGTTCACCCTTGTAAGTCCCGCGGGATTTACGGGTTTAAAAGTAGCCTATGTCCTTCTTCAAAGTCCTATGTATCTCTATACCAAAATTCATTTAGGCATGAAAGCGTAACAGACAGCGTTACTTTCGCATTTATAATATTAGTAAGCAAGTAAGCTTTATACTCTAGCGGTCAGTGTCTTTAATGAAATTCTAAATTAAAGTAAATTTTGCGCGAAAACGTCACTTGGACTTCTACTTATGAAGAAATGGGCCGTAAGTAAAAACATATCCCTTAGCTGACAAAATCAACGACTACCACGGAAGCAGATCCCGTAAGCTGTATTCTATGCTTCTGGCTATAAGGCTATTTCAAACATATTAAAACAAGATTTAATGACGCATCTTCGAATCCCAAATAGTACTTGAAGGCAGAGAGATAATTTCAATAGCAGTTAAAGATATCCATTCACATAATGACCAGTCAAGAAGGACATTTTATTGAGTTGATTGAAGTCTTTCATATTCAAATAAAGCTGTATAGAGAGACCGTTTAGAGAAGGGATAGGGTACGACTGTTCAATAACTCGTAATGAAAACAAATGTAGCAACAAACGGGACCTTTCCTGTTTACTCAATACATTTATTTTCCGATCAAACGTAATTTTCAGAAATGAAAAGGAATTCACCAGTTAACATTGGAGGGCGATCAGATTAATTATAAGATTTTCAGTGGGAGCAATTTATTTAGTATGGGTTTCTCGGACTTACTTTCTTTTATGATTTGTTCAAGACACGATATTTGAAAATCTAATCAGAAGTGCTTATTGATTCGAGTTTTTAGAGGACAGCATACGAAGTCTTTCTCCATATAAACTTAGTCGACGGTTTATGCCATAAAATCAGTATCTGCCATGACCATGTCCCTATGTTAAATTTATATTGTCTAAATTTTAGAAACAAAACATAGAGGCGTGTTTTTTTGAAATACATAATAAGTTTTATAGCACAAACATAGTCGGTCTAATGTCTTTATCTAGGGAGAAAAAAGTTGACTTAGTTATTATGGAGAAAACATAGGTATCCTAATTATATATTTTCCTATCGTTTCCCCAATAATGGTAAATGCAATAGTACTGATGTAAATACCAGTAGCGCTGCATAAGTTATAATAAAGTGTAAGTAGGTAGTTGTTTATCAACCCCCTTTGTTGTTTACAGCTGGCCACCGGCACCGTTCCGCTCTACTATACAGATACACATGAACCCCCTGTTCATAACAGTGAGTCGCGGAAAGGGGATCCTATTTATGGTATTCGACGGAACCTCGCATATTCAGGTAGGTCGTCGTGTTACAACTGTGCACTACGAAATTGCATCTACAGTTGAAACGACAAAAATGCAAACTCGGCAGGCGAGGCTGGGCGGTGTTGTTGACGCGAAATTACCATTCCAGCGCAGCCTACGGTTGCGGGCGAATGAATATGTAACTAGGTACCTAGTTATTTTGACTTGTTTGGTGACATCACAGCCAGTATAACGTGTTTAGATTCAGTTACAATAGGTACGAATGGTAACTGAATCGTAAATCAACAATGGAACGTATAATTGGCAATAAATTAGATCTATTTTCCGTTGGAGGCGGTCACCTGGTGTTGCAATCAGGCGGCGACAGTTCACCGTGCAAATGGGATTAAACTTTGTTAAACGTCCTTGCGTAGCATACATACGTATGGCATGTAATCCATTTGGTGCGCGACAGTGTGGCGAAACTTCCGCGCGAGTTGCTTCTCCCTGTTCCCAGTTCTCTGTACCCTATACCCTCTGTAACGACTATAGTTACTAGCGAACTGAAAGTCTACAAACTGCGCGTGGCGAGTTACCAGTTCTGCCCGTTAATTTGGTTATTGCACGTTTGCGAACTCAACTTAATTGTATGTACCGTATGTTGTAATGGGATTAAAATACTTTTAATTGCTTTATTCGAGTCACGCGAGCGTCAACCTACGCTACAAGTATCTGGGTGCTGTCAACCGTATCTATCTAAGACGTGGGAATGCAACGTGATGCTGTTAAATGTACGTACAATGTGACTGTGACCAACATGTCACGTTACAATGCTCACTTTTACGTCTGATTTACGATTTGACATACGTACGGCAATTAGGATGAATTAGAATTTACATAATTCTAATAATGGTTAGGTATTTCAGATTATTGTATAAGAAAGCATACGAATCTATAACCTATTTCAGAAACTTAGAACAAAAATGTAAACAAAAACCCCATGGAGTTTTTGAATGTATCCAATGTATGGGATACATTTATTTGAAAGCGACAGCTTTACTTACTTTTTTAAGCTTTATTTACTTTTTCCTTTAAAATTGACAGATCTTTGATTACATTTTTGATCAAAGTTTCTGAAATAGAGTATAGGTACATATTACCGGGTCTTAATCGCGTATTATTATTTACTCTTTTACCTCGACATTTCGACCATGTTACAATGGTCTTGGTCGCGAGGAAACTCACCCAGTAAAACTCAAGACCCGGTAAAATGTTACTACCTATGTTAACAAATCACACAAATCTATTAAAATAATCGGTTGCGTTTAACAGTTTTAACAGAAGTAGGCAAAACATTACAATTTTATTAAGGAAAAGTGATTCAACGAATATTGTCGGTTAAATTAGTGTAAAGCCTTTCGGAGAAACAAGTGAATCAACATTTAACGCAACCGCGATAATTCGAGTACGAACAAAACCTACGTACTATATTTCATACACAAATAACCAACACGCACAAAGGGGTGCATAAAACAACATTTTAAGCTCTTGTAATGTAACTTACCGTGTCTTCTATTGGCGTAGGGATCGTTGACGTCACCCTCTTTGTAAATGACAGAATGTACGCGGGTCCGCGTGCTGTTCGGCGGGAAGTATCGCCTCGCGTGCTCGACGTAGTACGAACCATCGTGGGCCACTATCTTCCCTTCGAAGACGCCTTCCGTCACCGAACCGAACACGGTCGAACTAGGATCGTCTGCGAACAACAGTCAACTTTTACTTAGGGGAAAAAACAATTGGGAAGAAAAACCAGCATAATGTTGCATATTTTATCTACGTGACTAACAGTAATAATATTAATAAACTAGAATACCAAAAACATTAACCCCCTTACTAATAAACGACGACTAAGTTTATGTAACGTTTTTCACTGCCTGTTAACTTTAAAAGTTCATGTCACAGTAAAAGACAAACGTTACATAAAGTTAGTCATCGTTTATAAGTAAGGGTGTAAATGTAGGTTTAGGTATGTATGTACAAAAATAGAATACCGCAACTATTATTCAAATTAAGAGCAGAATATTGGAAACCTCATCACACTATACAATGTGACGTAATGAACGTGAATTTCAATAAAACCTTTCGACATTCATTGCGTTCCAAATAAACTAGAAATCAATAGCTACTAATTACCAAAATTAACAGCCGTATAATATAATTAAATTTTGAAATAGATGCCGCCACAATTATGATGTGCTCGCTTCATAAAATACACATAGAGTTTGTACGTACGTGACGGATAGACCTAATGAGGTGCTATGGACTGATCCGAGGTAGATACCTATGCAATATGTGGGTACGTATAACATCCTGCCACGTGAGCTGAACATCGATAACGAGCCACCGTTCCCTGACCAACTTCGATCTAAATCATCAATAAAAAAGAAAAGTTAAATTGAATCAAACAGAAACTTGTTCAGTTACACTGAAAGTTTTGCGTTCGGTAAAGTTCTAAGACATTGTTGTATCAGACAGAAGCGAGAATGGTTCGGATGGAGATTGCTTCGAGACAAAGGTGTTGAAGTAGGATAAACAGGGTGTGCTGCCGTGTTACCGTGCCACAGGTGGCGTACAGTACAATATGTTAACACAAGAATTAGAAAACGGCAATCCCGAGCACCTTGACAACAAATTGGATCCCCTTACCCTTTTTGTTTCAATATTTTGATATTGAAACTGACAGTGTTTCGTAGTGTCATCCGCGTATGTCCCTATCATGTAGAAATTTTTGAAAACTTTTCTTTGTAGATCGAATCTAGATTCAATTCATATAGAACTCTCACAATTATGTCTTTTACAGTGTTTTAGGCTGTGAGTTCAGTCAATGAGTTCAAAGGCAGGAATTTGACTCCGATTAATATTAAAAAAAAAAGAAAAAAAAAAGATAGATAGAAATCTTTATTTGCACAACATAAACAGAGAAAAAACAAAAAACACATTTACAAAAGTAAATAGAATCTATCTTTTACTATTATAAAGCGGAAGAGTTTGTTTGTTTTTTTGTTTGTATGAACGCGCTAATCTCAGGAACCGCTGGTCCGATTTGAAAAATTCTTTCAAATTCTGTTGGATAGTCCATTTATTGAGGAAGGCTATAGGCTACTTTTGATCCCGATATACCCACGGGATCGGGACTTACGCGGATGAAACCGCGGGACGCTGCTAGTATAAAATACAAAAGTTTGTGAGTTTGTTGCTCCTTCACGTAAAAAGAGGTGTACGACTTTTTATATCCCGATATTCCTGCGGAATCGGAACTTAAGCGGGTAAAACTGAGGAGCGCTCATGTATGAAACCGAACCCACAACCGCACACACCTAGGAGTGTAGGTGCGGGGGAGTGTGCTGGTTGGCGTACTGGTGCAGGTGCGGGTGCGGATGCGTATACCGCGGATTAGGGAATGCAAAACCAGACGAAAAAAGAAACCGGTTATTTTTTCGGTTATTTTTTTTTAATAACCGGTTAACCGGGTTTTTCGGTGAAATCGGTTTTTAAATAAGATTTTTTTGCCTCTATTTTCAAACTGCAAAAACCATTCACATATTATCCTTATTTTAATTAATGAAAATAGCCTTACTACTTATACTTAATAGCCTTAAAAGCTTACTAAAAAAGCATAAAATTATGGAAAAAAGTTTAATTTCTTTAGGGAAATTCACAAATTTAAGTAATCAACAAAAAAAAATCGGCAACCCACTGCCTACTTATAAAACAATTATCAAACAATCAAAAGAATGAATAAAAGTATTATAAAATGCAAAATCAAAATTACACGTCCTGCATATCACTTGAACTTTGATGAACAACATTATATTGTTCGTTTCGTTTTATAATTATTGTTGTGAAATTATTGTTGTGTGACCTGACTTTCTGAAGAAAAATGTTAAATATATAAGGAAAGGCACCGAAAGTCAGATCGTAATTGAGAATTAAAAATAGAAGGAAATGAAAAAAGATAAAAAAGAACATAATCAAAATCGATTTATAAATAACCAATAGAATTTGTTTCTCAAATTTTCATGGATTTTCGCTTAGGTATAACTTTTTATTTTTAGTTCTACGACTAAAAGTTACTTAACAAAAGTGGAAGATAATCTTATTTGGAACACAAAATGTTAATTTTTTTTTTGTGAGACCTATATCTCCTCAAATAAACCATAAAAACCATTTGAACCCCTTTTTCCAAGATGGCGGCCGTGGCACAAGAGCCGCAACCCCACAAACTAGGACCAACCAAAAAAATGTAACATTTCAATGGACTATAAGCATTGTTTTCAAAACTGATGTTTCAAATATATCTTATAGTTAACCGTCCAAGAAAAATGAGGAGTTTGCAGTTCTAGCCTACTGCAGAGGCTTAACAAGCGGTTTAGCTTAAAGATTACCCACACTTAAACCAATGTGAAACAATCGTCTAGTCGCTTCACTGCCTGTAATAAATAAACAAATAAGCTTAAAAGCTAGCATTGAAATCGTGATGTGATTGAATATTGCAAAATAGCCAATTGTACAGATAAACAAATTAGCTGAAAAGCTAGCATTGAAATCGTGAAGTGATTGAACATCGCAAAATAGCAAATTGTACTGAGCTATACTAACAAATAAAATTTCACTTGGTACTTACAAAAAACCACCACAAGTCCACTGAATTTCACTTGAATATTGTGAAAAATAAAAGATAACCTCAAATCATAACGAATCAATCAAACCAATGCAAATTTTGACATACCATGCAGTGTCGTCTGGCTAATTAAATCACGCAGTGTTGCCGTTTACAGAAAAATAAAATTTTCTAATCGATTACTATCGATTTAGCAGATATTCAGTGTTGCTGTGTAAAGAAAATAAAAACCCGAAATAACCGAAAAAACCGATTATTGAAACAAAAAAACCGGTTTTTTTTTTCATTTAAAATATGCCGGAAACCCGGTTTTCGATTAACCGAAATAACCGGTTTGCATGCCCTACCGCGGATGTATAAACCTCCGAACCCACACCCGCATCCGAAAACAAACTTGTATACAGATGCGGGTGTGGTGTCAATTGGGGTGCAGTGGTGGTATTTTATAGCTAACGCACCGCTTAATTTATGGATATAAAAAATCTACCAATTTTTCATTTTGCTATTTCAAAATAATTGCAGTATGTAAACTACAGAAACCGATGGAACTGGAACTAAGTTAAAACCGAGGGGCTTCCACGCTAACTAGTTTTATACGTAAACTAGCTGACCCGGCAAACGTTGTTTTGCCTTATAAATTATAGATAATTAAATTTTTCCTGAATTTTCTTTGCTATAAACCTCACGGAGCCCGAGACCTTTCCAACGAATGCAAAACCGTGGAAATCGGTACGTGCGTTCTGGAGTTATAGCGTCAGGAAGGAAAACCCGACTTATTTTTATATAGTAGATAAGTAAGATATATCTTCAGTTTTCGCGATGTTTGATTAAAATTAAACTCATTTCCGGTTTTAATCGCGTTGCGTTCAATATTTTAAGCACTTTATCAAGGCACAACGTTCCCCGGTAGTTTGAAATGCTTAAATAGACGATATCAGCATAATTCCACTAGCCTCCATAACGTCATCAATAGAGGAACACAATGATATTATGGATATAGATGTTTACCTGGACATGACACTTCATTAGCACACAATACAAACAATACAGACATAAGTATCGTAGGTACTTCGATCGGGTCAATGGATACTAGACTTCCTTGTGTTTTTGTGTTAGGGCATCTGTTAGTCACTTCGATAAACTTACTAGAAATCTACACTAATATTATAAAGAGAACAGATTTGTATTTTAGTGTGTGTGTGCGTCTGTATATTTGTTATGAATAAACTCAAAAATTACTGGACCGATTTCAAAAATTCTTTCACCATTAGAAAGCTACATTCACCCTGAGTTACATAGGCTACTTTTGATCCCGATAACGATAACGATCCCACGGGTTCCCGTAAGTCCTGATCCCGTAGGAATGGGATCGGGACTTACGCAGGTGAAACCGCAGGACGCAGCTAGTATTTTATAAGAAGAGAAACATCATTAAAAGTCGGCCCGTGACGGGGTTTGAACCCGTGCCTCTGGCTTGTCGGGCGAGTGCGCTACCCATTACGCCACACGTAATTTTACCAATACTGTCTAGTACCCATAGTACAAGCCTAGTGCTTAGTTTGGGGCTAGATTGAGCTGTGTGTAACGTCGTGCAACAATTATTTATTGTATTATTTATTTATAGTAGAATGGCTTGAGCAATAAAAATAAGAATAATACTAATAAACGTGTTAGGATTCGATATATTATTATACTTAACCAAGGAATAATCGAATTAAACACAGACAAACAATAATACAAAAGAAAAAGAAATACCAACAACCAGTGCGAAGCAATCGGAAAGAAAATTACTTTTATATTACAAGAAATTATGCTTTCCGCGGGAGAAAAGTCATTTGTAAATATCTAATTCTAATAATTGAGTCATTGCCATTAGAAGTATATTCAGAGTTACCACCATGACCATGCCCCTACGTTTTTTTTTCATTAACAATTTTTTAAAGTTGTATTTCCATTCTAATTAGAGTATTAAAAAAAAGCAAAAAGGTAGGGGCATTGTCATAGGAGATAGGTTTTATGGCATAAACATATATTTTGCTCTGTCTTTGTCCAGGAAGAGAACAGTCGACTACGTTTGTATGGTGAAAGAGTGGTAGACTTTCTTCTTAAGTAACATTAATATAAATTATAATGCACGGCACAACTTTACACAATCTAACTATGGATACTAGACAACGAATAAAAAAATTGATGGAGAGTAGGCACCTAACATTGGAAACTTTTAATCCCGATAATCCTGCGGGGTCGGGAGTTACGCGGGTGAAACCGCGGGGCGCAGCTAGTAATTTATTTACGAAACCCAACCTTATTTATTAATTTAAGAAGTGCGTTTTATTTTGTAGTTTATTTTAAATAGCGCCTCGGCGCACAACCACAAGGTATTACCATAGGTATTAGTATGTATGTACGAATACTTTCCTTTTAAAAGTAAGTCTAGTTGATAACATGAAACTATTGTATTTCCAGTTCTTCATACCAACTGGGGACTTGGCTGTCAATTTGTTTACTCTCCATTAAGATGAATGAATTTGAAACTGAGTATAAGAAAAGCGTCAAAGCCAATTACTTATACTTTTCAACATTTTTCTTTTTCAGCGAATCTACCTGGAGACGTATTTTTGAACGGGAAAT
Organism: Idaea biselata; assembly: GCA_958496205.1. NCBI lineage: Eukaryota > Metazoa > Arthropoda > Insecta > Lepidoptera > Geometridae > Idaea > Idaea biselata. The sequence goes on from CAUEGO010000356.1 coordinate 106,051, forward strand.
TATAAGTCTAGCCACAAAATTATTTATTGGACACGTGATTAAACTTCTAATTTTATAACTAAGCAACGGGAAAATGACATAGCCTCTAATAAACTTATTCGTATTTTTTACAACGCCCACTAAATATTCTATAGAAAGCGTCAAGTAAAGATCATCAATTGTAGTGAGTGTCCTTCTTATTTATGCATTGCCACCTAATTTACTAACTCGGCCACGGATTTTACATCTCGTCACCATTGTACGTTTTACAGCTTCAACGCAATGTCCTCAAAAAAATATAATTCAAGCTTCTACAGAAAGCATCATTTATTATAACTTGGCATTTAAAATAATACATCATATTCTTTTATCGTGAAAATAACCACTGCATGATTTGGCGCGAGTATGCGAGACGACAGCGACCGGCCATTTGCACCAATCAGAGAGCGCCATTCGACTTATGTGACGACGAGTTGAGTTGTTCACGTGTAAAATATACGGAGCACACCGACTCGGATAGGTTAGGTTAATGTAAGAACATGATTACGCGCAGCGCTTTGGCGAGCGAGCGTAGCGAGCGTGCCGCGGCAGCGGTCGCCAAAGCGCCTAATTACTATAAATAAAAAAAACCTGATATATCTTAATCATAAGTGTTTTTATTACAACATTATTAACTAAAGAGTAATTTCTAAGAAGAAATATAATAATAGAATAGAAAATATAATTTTAAAAATAAAAATAAAAAATTTTATGTGAGCCAATATGGACCCTCAATAAACAAATTGATTTTACAAAAATAAAGTCCTTTTTTTTTGTCTCTCCTCAATAGCTTCTGATAATATTAGTGGCCAATAAACCGACTATTTGATTACATTTTTAGCAAAATTTTGACGATCAATTAATATGGGATGAGTTAAATTTTAAACGTACTAAGTTAAAAAGTTAGAAGCTAAATAATTTTTTTTTTGATGTCATTTAATAGTATTTTAGAAGTTTACTGTTAGAATGCATGCTACAAATTTAGATGCTAAAAAATAATCATTATGCTGATTTGTATTTAGAGTGGTTTACATAGAAGATAACTAGTGGCTAAGATAGTATTATTTAGATGCTCGTTAATTGTGGCTGACTTAGTAATTTAGAAGGCAACATACATTTTTGGGGGCGAAATATGATATTAAAAAGAAGCCTGTTTAATTAGCACCCTTTTTGAACCACTGGAATTTAATTCGGATGCGAAAGTTCGAATTTCGGTATGCTTGCTCTCGCTCGTTGTGTCTGTGTGTGAGCGAGACCGCGCAGCCTTTCGCATACGAAAGAGTTTTCTAACGGTTCAAAAATTCCACTCCTGATTGGAAAAATAAGTACCTACTACTACCTACCTAATGTTAATGATCGAAGGTAAGGTAGAATGAACGTCGGGGATGTGGGATAAATAAATAATAAAATAAATAATAAAATAAATTGTGTCAACAACAAACAGCGCCATCTAGCCCCGGGGTAAGCGACTAAGCTTGTGTTACGGTGACTAGACAACGGAATATAATACTTTATTTATTTTTCTTTCGTAAATACATACATATTATACATAGAGGAACACCCAGACCAGACGCAAATATTTATTTTTTAAACATAAATATTTGCACCCGGCGGGAATCGAACCCGCAACCTTCTGCATTGCAGTCGCGCTTTCGCACGACGCGCCACTGAGGTCGTCAGATAATAATATCATGTACCTCAAACCAATAGTGCTCAGCGACCAATAGTGGTAATGATTTTCAAATTAGGTACTAGATACGTCTCGCGGTTTAACCCTTGTAAGTCCCGTTCCCGTGAGAAGATCGGGTTAAAAAGTAGCCTTATCTACACACCGAGTTTCATGGTAATCGGTTCAGCAGTTTTTACGTGATTGAGTAACAAACACACACACATAAATACTCACAAACTTTCTGCTTTATAATATTAGTAGGATGTATAGATAGAAGATAGATAGACGGTATGTCCCACGGTTTTGTTCCCATTTTTTTATCGATGTCTCGACGGTACAATCAGGTTGGCAGTGAGGATAACCCTGTTGGTTTTCCATATCCGTAAGTGCTATGGAGGCAGATAGTGCGCTCTTCATTCTTCCGGTTCGTTAAGCGATAAACCAACGATATCTACACGATTTTGTTGTTATTAACCCATCGTCCTAATCGAATAAAAATACGTAAGTTACCTAATAAATAAGTATTGCACGACGTTGCACACAATGCAATCTAGCCCCAAACTAAGCACTAGGCTTGTACTATGGGTACTAAACAACGGATCTCTAGTTATCTGCATATAAAGTTTCATCGCAATCGGTTTAGTCGTTTTTGCGTAAAGGAGTAACAAAAGTACCTACTAGTTTACTTACACACAAACTTTCATATTTATAATATTAAAAGGATTTTTGAGTACCTACCTACCTACTTAGTAACTTGAAGATAGGTTAAAAAGATTACTGATAATCGATTATTAAAAATAATGAGATTTATAGAAAATGTTGATTTAATAAAAATAATAATTCATTTATCTTCAGATAAATTCAATCCATTAATTGTTAGTAGTTTGTTAGTAATAAATTGTCAAAATTAAAATTACTAAAAATTAGAGATAGGCCGACTAGGGACTCTGCCGACTAGCAGACTAGCCGACTAGTCGGTCGACTAGTCGGCAATGCATTATAATTATAATTCCGAGATATTTAGGTTAATCATGTTTACTCATCGATTGTTGGTATTTTTGGATAAATTTGCACTTCGAAAGATATAGCAAAACCTTCCAAAAAATTGTTTAAATAAAAATAAAAGTAGAAAAAAAATTGAATGGAGCTGAGCTTATGACATTTTAGATAAATAAATAAATAAATAAATTCTGTGAACAACACACAGCGCCATCTAGCCCCGTGGTAAGCGACTAAGCTTGTGTTACGGTGACTAGACAACGGATATAATACTTATATTTATTTTTCTTTTGTAAATACATACATATTATACATAGAAGGACACCCAGACCATGATGAGATGTATGATGTTTTAATGATGTGTGTACTGTGTAGGCTATGACGTGTTTTGTATACGTGTTTCTGACTACCCATCTTCTAACTGTACTACTAATTCAATAAATATTGGTTTTATCGCATAATTGTTAGTTGACGACTAGTCGGCACCCACCGACTAGTCGGTTGAACTGCCGACTAGTCGGCTTTCCCGACTAGTCGGCGACTAGTCGGCGACTAGTCGGCATATCTCTCCTAAAAAATAATTACAAATAATTTAAACAATTACAACCGTATCAATAACGAATTGCATCGATTGAGTAAATGCAGAAATTACAAAACCAACTGTTTCATAATAATAATTAAAAACAGTATCTTGTAATACTAAAGATCTAAACCGGTAACCCACAAAACAAAACGCCAAGCATTTCGTGTCAAAAACCGAAACCAATAACTGAACATTCGAAATTCGAACAACACAGCGAATTAAAAGCCGCACTGTTCCCGTCACACAACCAAACAGGTAAATTAATAACAGTGCTTAGTTCCCCGAATGAGTCATTTCATTTGTGGGCAGGGGACATGCTTAATAGAATAGTGCAGGCAGAGCCTGTGGCATCGAACGTGCAATTAGGAACGCGGTGTAGGGCTGCCAACTGTTAAATTGGTACACAATAAACCGCTCAAAACTGATTAAACAAAGTGTAAGCCGGAACAAGCACGGGGTAATTGCATTTAATTTCAATTAAAATACAAAATTGAGGTGGAAGAATTTCGAAACAATAGCAGCCCTATTAAAGAGATACTTAGTGTGTTGTATGTATTGGTTACTAGTGTCCACAGGCGTGTGTCTATATCACGGATCGATCAGCAATTGCATGCTCTACTGACATAGGGCATAAAGTGTCTGTAGGTAGACTATTCCTACCCAGTTTAACTCACTATCTTACATCTATATGAAATGCTTTCACTGATGGATCATATCACTCAGCCTAAACCGCTGGTAGTAGAGCGCAACTAAAATTTGAAGAGAGTTCTTTATTATGATGTAAACATCCGAGAAGACAGGGTTTTTCGAAATGCCCGCGAGATCAAAATGCCCACGGGCCTTACGCGAGTGAAACAGCAGGACCCATATGGTATTATTATAATATTTTTAAGCTCTTCGGTGTTGAGACGTAAAGGCCTTGGGGGCCTGGAGCGCGAACATTTATATTTTTTTGTCAGAAAGTTTGGCAAAAGACGCGGCATCGCCGTACAACACGAAAATGCCGCCAGCATTCGCACAACAAGGTTTAAGAACTCATTGTTTAATTCATGTATTTTATTGAATCTTCCCGAACCCCAAATGAAAACTGTTCGCCATGATATCAAATATTGAATTCAAAACAAATGCAATTAAAAAATGCGACAAATGAGTACCGATCGATACAATACAACAATGGTCGGACCGGTTGGTTCACACCAATTCGGTTAAGACAATGATGTATTGAACTGGCGAGGTCACCGTTCCTAGAATGGCAACAGCGAGGAAATATACTCTCAATAAAATTGATAGCAAACCGTTCCAGGACCAAATGGTATTGGAGAGGTGAAACAGATGCCTCTTTACGGAACGTGGAAGATAACGCGAGAAAAACAAATATTTATAAATTACCTGAACCGATAACGCTATAAAAACACCAAACAGCGGCATTACCTGTATTTACATAACAACGTTGTTCCAATATTACAAGTATGTAACGAAACAAAGTCTATAAACTTTGCTCATGTCAAAATCTATGCGAAAGTATTTTGACATGAGAGGGAATTATGAGTTAACGGAAAGGTAGGCTAGAGACGAGAAATGTTTCCACGAAAACCGCAGGACTCGAAAATGTTTTCAGTATTTAAGAGGAGTGGCGGGCGGTGGCGGAAAATCTCGTCGACATTTTGCGAACTGTGGAGCATGTACTTTTTATTTAACCATCGACGTTTTTTGTTGAGAAAAACATTTTATTTTTATGCCCTTGGCCTATTATAAACCAATACAATAAAATATAAAATTAACTGTGTTTCTGACCATGACAACCCACATTCCTTTTGATAAGAATTGATGTGATACAATTACACGACAAATCATTATGTAGATTTTTTCAATAAAGATATTGACGACATAAAAATAGAGCGGAAGCAGTCAAGTGTGTAAGGTTCCCATCCTGTGAGGGTTTTGTATGCAAACGCGGTTGCAACTCGGCGGATAAGTGCATCGGAGACCGCAGTAAGTAGGGCGACGAACTACGATCGATGACGGCCGGCCCTCCGTTCAACTTTATCCATTTACACTGTTCCAAACTTTCACGATCATAACAACCGCGCCGGGCAGAACAGCCACATTCGAAACAGCTTTGACGACACGCATCTCTGACATATTGAAGTAGATCTACAGTTACCAACTTCCAACTCGACGAAGACAAATAAGCGATCCCATGTTTATTTTCGCAACCAGTAATGTTTGATAGTCTACCTCAACGATGTCAACAATTGGATCGTTCCGTTGCTGCTGGGTATAATAAGATGTCACAATTTCATCAACAGGAATTCGTTCATAGAATCTATTTTCTGTAACTGACAGCAAACGAATTCCACGAGCCTCCGTTTTGCATATTACAGAGATAGGAATGCGAAGGAAAATTCTGAGAGGATAATTATTTACATAGCGTCCATCGGGTAGGTAACCGTCGAGAACGGGCCGCAGACATTAAAAGTCGAGTGCGCGCCGAAAACTCCCAATTAGCTGGGACTTTGACGCCGTCCCGCTTACCAGTAATTGCAAAAAGAAATATGTTCTAGTGCTCTTGACGAATTATTAATGTTTAAAACGGGAGAAGGACCGGGTGTGGGCAAAGACGTAGCGAGAGACGGACGATTCAGCTTTCGTGTTATTAGACAAATACAACTTTGGTCGACTGATGTACTCCGAGGGGAGACTTATTAAATTTTCCCTCGAGGTGAAGGCGAACAATGCGTCTATCTCGGGTGTTGATAACGTCGGTGTTCTTGGCTACCCAGTCCCGGTGTACACAAAAGGCAGCGGGCGCGAGTTGCGGCTGTCACTCCACAGTTTCGCCACACAACCGACGTACCACCACAAACTTTGCACGTCTGACTTGTCAATAGTATTCACGACCTCCTTTACAAACTTTAACCTTACAATGGCTTTCTTGTAATAATTAAATTCAGCGTACCTGTCAACTCTCCGCGGTATATGTGTGATGTATCGACGTCATGTTGCTGACCTTGTGAGCCTTCGACCTGGAAACAAAGACAAGAAATCAGTCATCATATAATGCTCATGCACATTTTTATGATGCCCTTCTTAGGGTTAGAAAAATGAATTAACATTCTAAAAGCGACGGACTTAACTTAATTTCACGTCTCTCTTTTATTAATGAACGGAAAAAGGGGACGAAAAGTTTAGTCCCGTCAACTTATCGCGTAAAATCTGCGTGATTTTAATCATCGTTTTCAAACCCGCTTCGAACCTTTTCTGCTCTAAACTTTTGGTTTAGTTTTACAGATTTAAAGCAGTATAGGCTTAATTAATTCAGTTACGTACTTTTACAAAAAAAATACCACATCTTTGTCAATTTATCGCATTATATCTGCACGAAAGTGTCAATAGTTAATAATGAAAGGTCATTTTGCACAATGAGGAACAAATTTTAATGGTGCCGTAAAGTAGTGAACACAATGCCAGCATAAAAAATGAAATTCTGATGAGCTCGGGGATACCGACGCGGTGGTTTTAAAAACAAAAAGACTAAAGTTATTAAATACATGTTTCAATAATTTCAGGCCTTTTTTTCTATGCATAAAATAGCTTACCTTAAAATCTTCGCTGAAGGCAGAGAGATCCCTTCGCATCCGAAGGTTGAATCTCCGGCCATGAGCTCTAAAATTGAGCCTCAAGTCCGGCGGCGAATCTGTCGATCTTCGTGCTCGTATGTGTTGTTCGTGCACTGTATTAGTGTCGTACTCTAGACCCTCGTAATGTTCGATATATTCACTTAACCTACGACGGGATGCTGAAACAAAGAAAGGTTAACATTAAAAACTTTGTTAGATTCAGTAAATATTTGAGATTAGGTTGGGATACGAAGTTACAAAATATTTTTGGGCTAAATATTTTACCAACAATTAAACGGTTTGCCTGATAAGTAGAGCCGGTAACCCAGTTTATTAAAATCTAAGATTTGGTAGGTATAGAAAACTCAGAAGTGTGAATTCAGACTTAGGAAGATTTACTTTAAATACAGATTTTGGGAAGTTATCATGAAACAAGAATGGATTTACGCTTGAAATTCGTCGAGACCTACTGTTTATAATATTCTTGGTAGGATACAAGAAACTTTTGTAATATAGACTTCCACCAAGTACGAAAGCATCCTTCGTAAATATAAATAAGGAAACTGAAAAAAAGTTGTTCGTACAAAAAGAACCCTCGGCTAGCACGAATCGTAATGAAGCAGATGACAAAGATTAAAGATAAACATAAATCAGTTTCATATTAACGCGTAGGCGTCACTTTAAACAGCTTAAGAACTGCTTCGTTTGTGACCCTTAATAAAATTTTACGAGAAGTTCGGAAACAAACAACATCAGGGACAAAGATTGAACGAAAGTTAATTATCGTTCTAACTAATAGAAAATAAAAAAGTTTTAAGGGCGGAATCTGTTTTTGTTGTGAATCGCCTACTTTTACGAAAGATATTTTCACTTGTAGAGTAGGACATTTGAATTGTGGAAATTTCAATGCTCTACCATCCGGTACTTGGCCGTGGTCGTTGCTACGGACTATTCTGTTTTCACATTTCACAAATAGTAGGTACTATAGTTAACTGTACCAAAATTTAGTTGAATAGACCTATTGTTAGGGCTATCAATGAGTGTAACATTCGTAAATCTCGTCATTCTATTTAGTTTATACATTATACTCTCTCTCATCCGAGCGATGTTCCCGGTTGCATCTCTCTCGGGAGCCCGGGGTCCGCTAAACCCCCAAATATTTGGGGTTGGCGTAGTAGGTAGTCATCATTGACCATACCTTCTGCTAACAGATTTGGCAATATTTTTACGGCCGGCCGCCTGCCTGACACCAACCTTTTTAGGGACCAAGCAGTTTATCCGCCACCGCGCGGGGAGGTCTTAATTTTTGCTATTCCTCCCTAAATCCCTTAGTCGCCTTTTACGACACCCACGGGAAGAGATGGGGTAACCCTATTCTATGCCGGGGCTACACGGCAAAGTTCATATATTGCAATAAATGTTGTGAGTTCTACCTAGTTCTAAAGCATGTTGAATGCGTGTTGAATATGATTATTACATGATATCCTGTATCAGATACATTGTTTAGTTACTACCTAAATATCGGTTATTTTAAACGTTTAATTAGTTATTGAATCAAGCAATTGTGGTATTAATAGGTAATCGTTTAAATTTAGTTTCAAGGCCTTGCCTATTTAAGGATAATTTTAAATAATCGAAATAGAGGAAGTGCTGTTGTTGTATAACTAAATTATGTAGGTAGTAGGTAGATAAATTATCGTAATATCTATACAACCTTTACCTATTTACACTAATATTAGGTCATTACATATGAAATTGGCGTTTTGTAAGGGAGGAACATAAAGTCTTTTTGTTTTATAATAATATATTTATTTAATCAAAGTATGTACCATTGCTATCTATGCACTTTTGCCATCTCATAGGTAGTTCATTGATCCCTTTACTAAAAAAACCATTAGGACGAGAATCAATGAAATCTTTGAAGGCGCTTTGGACTGCCCCATCGGAGTTGAATTTTTTCCCTTGCAAGAAGTTATCCAAATTTCGAAAAAAATGGTAATCTGTTGGAGCCAGGTCCGGGGAGTACGGTGGATGTCTTAGACATTCCAATTGAAGCTCCTCTAATTTGGCAGCCGTCTGTTGTGCAGTGTGTGGTCTAGCGTTGTCCTGAAGCAGCAGTGGCCTAGAGCGATTGACCAAAGTCGGTTGTTTAGCAGCTAGCTTTTCCATCATGGTTTGCAGTTGCTGACAATAGATATCTGCTGTAATCGTCTGGCCAGATGCTGACGATTACAGCAGATATCTATTGTCAAATGTCGGTGTCGGTGTCGTTCACTACATCAAAGCTGTAGTGAACGACACCGGCACTAGTCCACCAAACGCTCACAAGTAACTTTTTTTGAGTCAATTTTCACTTGGGGCAGGATTTGGCTGGTTCGCCAGGATTCAGCCATTGCGATGAGCGTTTCCGATTATCGTACAGGATCCACTTTTCATCACAGGTAATGATCCGATTTAAAATCCCTTCATTATTGTGCCGGTTGAGTAATGTAACGCAGCAGTTGACGCGCGTTTGTCGGTTTGCTGCACTCAATTCATGAGGTACCCACCTTTCAAGCTTTTTCACCTTTCCAATTTGCTTCAAGTGGATTAAAACAGTTTTATCACTAACACCGCAGCCTGCAGCTAACTCGGACGTGGTTTGCGATGGATCTGCTTCCACAATAGCTTTCCATTCTTCATTAGCAACTTTAGTCTCCGGCCGTTCTCGGGGCTTGTTCTGCAGGTCGAAATTTCCAGAACGAAAACGTTGGAACCAAAAACGCACTGTGTTTTCTTTTGCGACACCGCCGCCATACACATCAGTAATCCTTCGAGCCGTTTCTGCAGCACTGGTACCACGGTGGAACTAACGCGATATTTCAAGTTTTCCATTTTGTAAACTGCGTGACGCAAAGAAAAAACCAAACGAGGACAAAACATATGAATTACGGTTTTCTAAATACAAATGTATGAATAAATAGCTGTATAAATTTGAAATTGGAATCCCTAACCAAAGAAGAGATATTTGAGATCAAAGTGGCCAGTACGACAAAACGCCAATTTCATATTATTATGTAAGGACCTAATATAATAAAGAGCAAAAATTGTATTGCGTGTGTGTATATTTGTAATGAATAAATTCATAAACTACTGTGAAGATTTCAAAAATTCTTTCACCATTAGAAAGCTACATTCATCCTGAGTAACATAGGCTACTTTTAATCCCGATATTCCCACGGGATCGGGACTTACGCGGGTGAAATCGCGGGACGCAGTTAGTTAATAATATTGTGAGTATGGATTAAATAAGCACAGTGGAGTAAAAGCAAAGCTGGAAGTTTGTAGCCACAGTAGCCACAGAGGGTAAACAAGTGAGCCATAACATAAAATGAAGAGACGCTGTTTTACTGGTTTTCCTGCAGCTATTTCTGCCCTTTATTAGTATGCGATCGTGACCGCTTCTATAATAAAACAAGCTGCATCATATAATTTTCTAAACTGGATTAAAGTTCTACTAGGACTAAAGCAACTCTCACTAAATACACGTAGATATGATGCGTAAGGTTACACAGCTAAATACATTTTTAGAAAGCCATACGGGGTATCTCCGTACTTGTGCACAACATATGTTTCGATGCGTTTCGTTTTTTATAGTCAGCATCTGAGCATAGCATATTATATCGTATAAACATCCTAAAACAATACAAGATGAACATATTGACGTTTATCTTCTGGTACCATGTTGTGTATTTTATTATTAAGACGCATTTATTATGTAGGTTGTCTCCCGGCAGATATGTAAGTAGTAACGCGTCGAGCGAGAGCTCGGGCACGTAGAAAGCTCGACCAAATAAATAGCCCATAGATTCTCGTTAGCTCAACATTTCCGCAAAATGCAGTATCAGCAGCCGTATTGCTACCGAATGCTGTATCGGCAATAAATCAGAAAGTATCCATAACATTCGGAATGAACGTAAATAAAAAGGATATATCTTTATTACAGGTTGATCTGTCTCTTACTACTTTCAATCTATATCTATACGTACTAATATTATAAAGAGGAAAGATTTGTATTTTTGTGTGTGTGTATGTGCGTATGTGTGGCTGTGTGTTTGTAATGAATACACTCAAAAACTACTGGACCGATTTCAAAAATACTTTCACCATTAGAAAGCTACATTCACCCTGAGTAACATAGGCTGCTTTTGATTCCGATATTCCTACGGGATCGGGACTTACGCTTTATTATTTACTAACCGCGGGACGCAGCTAGTAAATAATAAAGTTACTTAACCAGTAGATACAGTCCAGCCAACTTCATGAATCATAACTTTTTATTAACAGAATAGTTGTTAGAAACAGAAGTTCAAACTAAAACTAACCACATTAAACAAAGAAAGTAAAAATAAAACTTCAGAAGCATTTCAACAGAAGCGCCCCACTTAAAATCTCAGTTCTTAACAGAGAACATAAAATAAATCATTCATCAGCATCGGTTGAGTCAACTGTAGCAGTTGCGGTCGGTCATTCGAGTAGGAAATTTACACATTCGCGTTTATTTGTCGATCCATATAGCACAAAGGGTTCTGGTTTGGGCGGTAGGTCACCAGGTCACTGGGCCAGGAACTCCCGCCGTGACAGCGATTTAACAAAGACGCTAATGCTTGCGAACCGGACACTGAAGCCCATTCTCTCATATACCTACCAAAAAAATAAATTCTATCCTATCAGCGCTGCGTATTGTCAACGACACCCCTGGGTAACGTTTTTTTTTGCAATCACACCACCGTAATGGAGTTTTAATACTAATAACTTTTGTAGGTAGGTTATATCTTTCTAATATATAAAATTTCCATGTCACAATGTTAGTTACCGTACTCCTCCGAAACGGCGCGACCGATTTTTACCAAATTTTATATGCGTATTCAGTAGGTCGGAGAATCGGCTACTATCTATAATTTATAAGGCAAAACAACGTTTGCCGGGTCAGCTAGTATAATATACATTTCTATCATATCAATTACATATTTATAATTCGTAAGATCGACGCATGTCATATTGATGATCTCTTTGTGCAGATATTATTTGCCTCAAGGAAAACGATTTGTAGTCGGCAGTGGTGTAGTTACCAAAAACATTACAACAAAATACTTGCCTATCTGAAGTAGGTAAATATATATATCTTACAATATTATATAGCTGAAGGGTTTGTTTGTTTGAACGCGCTAATCTCACCGCTGATCCGATTTTAAAAATTATTTCAGTGTTGGATAGTCCATTTATTGAAGGCTATAAGGCTACATTATATTTTCAAAAAAATTAGGCGGACGTAGTCGCGAGCACTGCTAGTTATATTATAATAGAGACTTACACAACAATAAACAATAGGGGCTGCACCAAACTAGCACTAGACAGGGAAGAGTGGAGAGTGGAGAGTGGCCTTGGCCTTGCAGTGGGACAGAATAGGCTAAAAATAAATAAATAATAATAATATTATAATGCAGACTATTATGCATTATATCCCTGCAGGGCAAAGTCCTCTATGCCTTCTTCCCATTTATCGCGGTCTAAGATTATTGTAGACCAGGTACTTTTAAAGGAGTCAAAATAGTTTCCTTTTGAAGTAAATGCGTTAAAATAGTAATTTACAAACAAACAAGGAGCCAAACAACAATTTCTAAGTTATATCATGGACATGAAACGCTCCAGCAGTGACTAATACCTGAAACAGTGACGTAAAGATGGAGGAAGTGAAAGTAAGCAACAATCGCAATATAAGAGATTAAAGAATTACTGGATATACTCGGGGCTCAGAACTTAGCAAACTAACTTCACGATTTGTTTTCCAATCGATGTTAAACTAATTGAACGCGAAAAGGAGTTAGCTAAAGTAACTCAACGGTAATTTGCGAGACAAACAAATTAGGTAATGGATTAATAAAATTATTGTAAGAAGTAGGGAAGTAAATACACAAAAAATGTTCCAAGGTTGAGTACAGCCATGGGGTAGAGCTAAATAATAATCAGATGTACGTCTTGTTTTTCTATTTCGTTGAGAGACAAATAAATATTTAACGTAGGTAAATCCGTTCTGAATGAACAGTATGGAAATGTCCAAGGGCCGACCAAGCGCTGGGAAGAGAATGGATAAGGTTAAATCTTGAGGGCAGTGAGTTACAGAACGAAATGAAATTTGTACCTACTTGATTTTTTTTAAGGAAGCGAGACTCCCCTAGGGGTCTTAGCACCGTAGGAAGTAAGTAGATAAGTCTAGCCTTCCTGGAAGAAATAGCTTTCAAGGAGAAACCTCCAATTTTCCTAATATAACTTTCTAGTTTTTACTTTTGTGTATTTGTGTGCTGTTTTCTTTTTTATGTGTTGTGCGAAATAAAGTTATCTAACGATATTTACAAACGTATTTATTATAGCTGCGTCTCGCGTAAGTCCCGATCCCGTGGAAATATCAGGATCAAAAGTAACCTATGTTACTCCTCGATAATGTAGCGTTCTATTGGTAAAAGAGTTTTTAAATCGGAGCCTATTCGTTACAAACAAACGAAACTTACCTTTACAATATTAGTATAGATAGATGTACAGTGTGAATGGAAGATATTCATAAAATCCTAAGCAACAATGTCGCGGTTTAAGATTTAAACATGCGAAGGCACTTTAGTACACTGTTTATTAGTAATAAATACAGTTTACAGCTCATATTGGTATTGGTAAAGCACTAACTTTGCCAAGGTTTGATCAATATAAGAAGGTAAGGTATACTATTAAAGCTTAGCAAATAACATAGTAGCAGGTGTGTTTTGTAATATAGGTATCTAGCATGTTGATTGGGTACTACGGTTTATTAATTTAGACGTTGAAAGTGAGTTTACAAGGGTCAAGAGTTTAACTACTACATCGGTTGATTAATTTAGCTCCAACGATTTTGAGCTATAGTAACCAACTTCGTCTTCTTCTATACTAATACTAGCTGCGTCCCGCGGTTTCACCCGCGTAAGTTCCGATCCCGTGGGAATGTCAGGATCAAAAGTAGCCTATGGCCTTCCTTGTTAAATGGACTATCCAACGCTGAAAGAATTTTTCAAATCGGACCAGCGGTTCCTGAAATTAGCACGTTCAAACAAACAAACAAACAAACAAAAAAACAAACAAACTCTTCCGCTTTATAATAGTAATAGATAATAATAGATTATACAGAGGAAAGATTTGTATTTGTGTGTGTGTGCGCCTGTACGTTTGTTAAAAATAAACTCGAAAATTACTCGACCGATTTTAAAAATTATTTCACTATTAGAAAGCTACATTCACCCTGAGTAACATGGGTAACATCGCGATATTCCCACGGGATCGGGACTTACGCGGGTCAAACCGCGGGACGCAGCTTGTCTTTTATATAATAGTGGTGTTGCTCACCTAGTGTTGAAGTTTTCAAATCGCCCTAAGGCCTGTAACTTGACCTAACGACTTCTACCTAAAATAACAACCGGAACCAACTGCTTAACTTGCCTTCCGAAGCACTGACGAGCTCGAGAAAATGTAAACTAGCTATGAGCCCCGTGTATTTCCGCTTGAAATCTTACCCTGAGTCAAAAAACAGTGTAGGTATTATAATTTTACTATACTTTATTATATTGTAGACTATGATTTGTCACATCATCCTGAAGAAAAAACGGCGATAAGGTGGTACAAAGAAACCAATCGTAGACAGAAATTAAAGAACGAAGTACCTACCTACAAGTTACTTGTTAATTTTGAACCCCAATTATGAAGCTACATACCAGATTTGATTAGTGTTCTTAATTACCACCGGTTCCCAAAGGTTCAATCATAAGTTAAGTAATGCCCTAGAATTTCTAGCGCATTTATCGGGTAACGGATGACGCTCTCTACTCTAGTGTTAAATGTTTCGAAACTGAAAACGTTGCGAATCTTAGATCAATAGTTATGTTATTTTTTAGGGTCCCGTTTCGTACCCAATGGGTAAAATCGGAACCCTTTTATTAAAACTCTACAGTACGTCTGTCTACCTGTTTATGATCATGTCTGTCTGTCACCAGGGTGTATCTAATGAATCGTGAAAGTTTTTTTTACAGATGATGTATTTCTGTTGCCACTATAACAACAAGTGACTTGACTAGAAAGAGAATAAAATTAATATTTGATTAGGGCTCCCATACAACAAACGTGTTTTTTTTTGTGATAATGGTACTTACTGCCAAGTTCGTGGGCGAGTTCGACTCGCACATGGCCGTTTTTTTTGTTATAATATGTACCTACTACTTTTTGCACGAAAAAGAGTGAACAAAGGTAGCAAGTAGCTACATATTATTATTAGGTACCTAATAGTAGATTATATACGAGCGGTGTTGGTCTAGTGGTAGATACCTCGACTTGCATTCCGAGAGTCGTGGGTTCGAATCCAGGCCGACCGCGCACCAATGTCTTTTTCTTTAAGAAAAAGGTATGTGCGCTAATAACATCGCTCTTACGGTGAAGGAAAACATCGTGAGGAAACCAACATGTCCTAGGACTCACCACGGTCCGAAGACATGAGATATTCGGTGTTTTCTATGTATCATATGTATGTATTTACAAAAAAAATGTATAATATGTAGTATATCCGTTGTCTAGTACCCATAGTACAAGCCTAGTGCTTAGTTTGGGGCTAGATTGCGCTGTGTGTAACGTCGTGCATTATTTATTTATTATGAAACATTCATTAAATTAACTAGGTAACGTGTATGATAGAGGGTCAGTAGAAGTTCTAAAAGTTAACTTTATCAATTAGCTTAGGCTTAAGTAATGGGTAAGCCTCAATTGGATTTCAAGATAACTTCTAACGAACTTTTATATAACACTAAGTGCCATTAATAAATCCAATTAGCAGATTACAAACTTTAGCTAGTGTAACAATGAATTTAGCGATGACTTCATTAGGTATTATTTAAAAATAACGCAAATGTGTCACAGCATAGTACCCCTACCATTAGTTGATTCATTTTTACGTTCACTGTAACGTTAACAGTTTGACCATTTGCACAGCGCGCTCGCTCCGCCTGTTCGCACCGCACCGGTCGCAGCAACGAGCTTAAATTTTGCGTTGACATGCAAAAACTGTTAACGTTACGTTTCACGTTTCTACGTATCAACTCATGGTAGGGGTACAGCTAAACCAAATGCCATTTTTTATCGAATTAAATTGTACACATATATTTTCTTACATCGTGTTATAAAAAACAGACACGCCTATTGAGCATTCCCAAACCCAATAACTCAGGCAGCAAATGATGTGTACAGTACATAACATACATATTTGTACGTACTTACATACGTACACATATTGTTTCAATAGTTACGACTGTGGTATTCTTATACTACTCAGTATTATTATTATAAGTGAAAGTTATTGTCATGTCTTAGGCCGTATACAGAAAGAAAGCTGGAAACTTATAAGGGCTGACAAGCGCTTACCAGCACTTGTCAGCGCTGGTGACCCGCGCAGGAAAATGTATGAACCCGCGCCGATAAGCACTGATCGGTGCCGACAAGCTTCAACACGCGCTGGTCAGCGCTGGGCTGCTGGCGTCATAACATCGTCCGATGAGTCCGACATTCTGCCTCAATCTGCTTCCTTTGTGTAGAACGGACCAGCGCTGACAAGCGCTGGTAAGCGCTTATAAGTTTCCAGCTTTCTTTCTGTATACGCACTCAGAACTTAACGACACGAAACTGCAGGAGTTGTTGTCATTGGCCAATATTAGACAATAGCAATGCCCCCGGTTTCACCCGCGTAAGTTCCTAACCCGTGGGAATTTCAAAAAACCCTTACGGATTAGATGTCTACTTAAAAAAAACACTCTCCAAATTGCAGCTCTCTACTACTCCCGGTTGTTATCTCCGATAGCAGTCGTTAGGTCAAATTAGAGGCCTTAGGGCGATCTGAAAACTCTAACAGTAGAGTAGGTGAGTGAGTCACACCACTATACGTAAAAGAAAGAATAACGAAAGGTCTCTACTATCAGCGATTTAGGCTGTGAGTTTATCATTCGGTCACAGGACACAGCATTTTATGGATATTGATTTAACAATCAATGATCAAAATACTGCTGGGAACTTAGAGCAATACGACATAATTGATATCAGCTGTAAGGACATTGGACAACACAGCGAAGCCAATTTGTACTGCTCTTCGTCCAATTAATTTGACACCAACACTAACCAATCCCCAGCATCGGCCGTTTGCTTACAACGACGAAAAAATGTGCAATTTATCATTTCAAATTGCAGAACTCTGTTTTGTTTGAGTTAACAGAGCACTCACACAAATAGAGAAATGAATATCGGTTAGTCGCAACTCGCAAATAGATTCAAGTACTAAATAAATAAATGAATTCCGTGAACAGTAGGTACCCAGCGCCATCTAGCCCCATGGTATGCTACTAAGCTGTAAGTACGGTGACTAGACAACGGATATAATTCTTATATTTATTTTTAAGCTATTGCATAGCTTTTATCGCGGGCTTTGAATGAAGAAATTTCGTAACGAAAAAAACCTAACACCCCCCACTCCACCTATCACGTTGCCATCGTTACCATGTAGCTCGGCCGAGCTAGATGGTAACCAGGGCAACCTGGTACAAAATAAAAAAAATAGTTATAATTGCATAAGTTGATAAAAATGCTATGCAATAGATTTACCGCGGCAGTCCCCGAGTGCCACACGTTTTTTTGCTGTTGTAAATACATCCATACATTTACATTACACATAGAAAAACACCAAGACCAGTATCAAATATTTATTTTAAGCATAAATACTTGCACCCGGCAGGAATCTATCGAAACCGCAACCTTCTGCATCGCAGTCGGGAATCCGAACGACGCGCCGGAGGTCCTCCAAATACTAATGTAAAATCACGGGTAGCCACTACACTTCATTTTTTAATTTGAGACTACGATTTGACACGAAGAAAAAATGACAAATACAAGAACCAAAACGTCAGATCGTAGTCTGAAATTAAAAAACGACGTACCTAAGTATAGTTTAATTCTGCTATTAAAAGTCTTTGTGTAAAATACAAGTAACGAGAAGTTGGCGTAGAGAGACGCAATAGTTGAAGGGCCCTTCGCTAAGAAGGCTGGCGACGCGACGTGGCATGTCACTAATTGCCTTCGTTGGACACTGTGTTCCTCCAAGCTTACATCCTACACTTTATATCTGCGCCGAATCACTTACTAAACGATTACACTCCTTACGGGTAAGGAAACTGGGACTGTATACATGTATATTGTATAGTGATGTACTTACATTAGATTGTAAACCCATTGACATCTATTAAACGGAATTACCTATTTTAGACTTAATCTAAATTATTGATCAACTAACTTTTTACACGATTTCCGTCCATCATTATCATTCATCATTTTTGTTAATTACCTCGACGTTTCGACAAACGGGTCACACAGGCCGTGGTCCCGAGGAGACTGGGAGAAGACTATCTTCTCGGGACCACGGCCGGTGTGACCCGTTTGCCGAAACGTCGAGGTAATTGACAAAAACCCGGCCAAATGCGACACTCGCGCACGGAGGTCACAAATAGGTACGTAACCCTAAAATGAACCCTGCACTAACCAATTTGTGAACGCTACCCGAACGTTACAATTTATTTAACCATTGGCGCCAGTCTTTCTCCAGTTTCACTAGATGGCGTTAATGGTTAAAATACATCGCGGTATCGTTGCGTTTTTCTGTCCCTGAATCACGTTTGTTGTATGGGAGCCCCCTCTTAAATATTTGTTTTTAGTATTTGTTATTGTAGCGGCTTGCGAAATACATCTTCTGTGAAAATTTCAACCGTTTAGCTATTACAGTTCATGAGATACAGCTTGGTGACAGCCAGACGGACAGACAGCGAAGTCTCAGTAATAGGGTCCCGTTTTTACCCTTTGGGGACGGAACCCTAAAAATGATTTCTATAATGCGATCTAGACCCGTGTCTAATATAATAATAATGAAAGACTGGTTTCTGCACCTCAAAAGGTAAATAAAGAAACCCTTACAGGGCTACTTTGTTGTCCATCCGTCCGTTTGTCTGCTTTAATCTCGAGAACGCGTGGTTTTATCGAGTTTTTCTAAGTCATACATCAAAATGTCACGATAGAGCCTTCAAATTGACGACTCAGATCTCACAGACCCGAGCCACCGTACGGTATTATCTTAGTTTCGTAAAAGTAACGAACTTCACACTTACTGGAACGTGCAGAAAATTCAAATTGTACGCAAAACCAATATTTGCCAAACAAAGAAAGCTTCTACTTGTCTAAGCTGAATTTTAACATAAAACTCAGATGTTGTTAGATAATAATTCGAGAATTCTACGCTTATACACACGTAGAAAATCTTATAGAGGTCTAGTCCAGTGACCCAATTACTTTACACTTCCTCTATCTAGCTAGAGAGATAAAAATAACTTTTAGGTAGGTAGGTTGAATTTCTGACTGCTATTGTGCAAGTTGGTGTTTGAAAGACAAGAATAGTTGTGAGAACTCGATCCAAGTCATTGGTCTCACAGCAGCTCATTAGCCTAGCTGTACCTGCCGATCTTGAACGGTCGGGGTTAAGCAACGCTTGGCGCGGTCATTACCTGGATGGGTGACTGATAATTTGTGTGGCAAAAAAATCATTTTCTTGAACTTGGGTACATACTAAGATAGGTAGGGAGGGTATAAAAAAGAAATGGGTGGTGATATAATCAAAAGTTTACTCTTTTCGTCAATAAATAGGTGAGTTATATTTTTTCAAACCACAACATAGAATCGCATTCACGTTAAAAAAGTATTTTCTAACTAGCTTGCTAATTCTAATCTATACCTTCAATGGGATTATGACTTTTCTCATATAAAAATACCAACACAAATAATCTAATAACTGAACTGAATCATCTCGATGTTCCGAGAATACAATAATACTAGCTAATCGTAAGCTTGTTCACTAGTAAAAAATATCACGAACATTTTGTATAAATGTGTTGGTTCGTACCGGATTTTAAACATAGAAAACGGATACCAGCTTCTTTCTCTCATCTGAGCGATATGTTCTACTATCCCATTCAAGATACCAAGGGTCAGATAAAATTCCGAATTATTTGGTAAGTAGTAAGAAGGTAAGTCATCATTGACCACACCTACTCAAAATACATTTGGTCAAATTATTAAAGCTGGCCGCCTGCTTTACACCAACCCTTCTCCTTGGCACCTTTCGGGTTAAGCGTGAAAATTTCTACAGGTCCGCTAGTCTCCCCGTAGATCCCTTAGTCGCCATTTACGACACCCAAGGGAATAGCTGGGGTAGCCTTATTCTACGCCGGGACTACGCTGCCTATGAGGTAATTCCAGCTTTTTTTTTTAAACAAGCTACCTAGAAAATATCTATGCAACAGCAGCAGCCATCGCGACTAGCAAACAACTCAAAAACATTAATCTCAGTCTATTTGTTTTTGCTGAAACGGTGCAGAATATCTAAAAAGTACCTACTTTAGAGATAGAGCAAGCAAGTTATTCATTGTCTGTAACGAGCGACTTATCATCTATGCAGACGTTTGTTTACGTTTGTTGGATGCCTAACTAATGGTGCCTAGTGTAGAGATGACCGTTCCGCCCGCCTTGGACGTCGCGCCCGCCCTACGTCCGACGGTACAACAGGGTTCATTGACCGACCATCCCACCACCTCTCTGTTTTAATACAAATATATAACTAATTTCACATTAAGAATGCAAATCAACTATCTGCGAGTTTCATTGTATAATTGAATTTTGGAATGAATTTCAAAGAACTCTAAAATGTTTACTTTTTTGTTATTTTTATTTTCAATGTTAGACTCTCTGTAATCGAAGCTGATTTATTTTTAAAAAGACGACCATTAGTGTTAAACCCGCAAATATTAAGTATAATGTTGATTTTTCTTCTGGTGTCGGAATATTGGATAGGATTTACAATCCTGAAGGAGTGACCTGTAAAGGTCTCGAAACGTTGAGCGTTGAAACAATGCTAAAAGTAATAAACACCACGCGATTAAAACCGAAGAATGAGTTTAATTTCTAAGTATAATGTTGTTGCTATTTCGCCCTAAAATCGCAGAACCGATTGCGATGAAATCGGTACTGAGATAGATAGCTGGAGACCTGGAATAACATATAGTCTTACTATAATTTTTGAATGCGTAATTTAGACTACTTTTTATGCCGATATTCTCACCCACGAGATCTGCACTTACACGAGTGAAACCGCGGTTCCCTGCTAGTTAAGAACAAGAACAGAAGTTACCTACCTTGGGTAACTAAACTCGATCAACAAATAAAGCCCTTAGGTTAATGACCTCTAGCTCCCAAAGCAGCTGATTTTCTAGTGAATCCTATTACGAATAAATGAATTTATAAATATATAATTTTAAACACGCCCCAATTAAATTTAATAGGCATGCATTAAGTAAAGCTATTATTCCTCACATCTTTTGTAATTTCATAATTATTTCCCATTCAAGAATAAATCCATCTCCCTCGGTTCCAGGAAAAACCGAACCAAAACTCCGCCGTCATTTAATTAATCTCCATCTATGAGGAATATTCGCCATGATACGAATAGCGACTCACAAAAACTTAGGGAAGGAAACATTCATAAATTAATTCTAATTTCATGAATTAGTAATTAATAATTAATAGCTACATAATTCATTAAATTATTGATAAGATTTAATAATTTTAAGGGTTCTTGGAACTAAGTATACTTCTTTTTAATAGAGAAAGAAAAACTTGTTGCTAATATTTCCTCAAGAAATATGCTCAGCAAACAAGAGCAAGGTTACGTCTAGTCTTTTGAGATACTATACCTACCTAGTACTAGGATAATATCGATAATGTTCACTATTTGGAGAAAGCGACATCACCGGGCTAGCGTTTATGAACTTGACAAAGTAGAGTGATTCTGATCATTGCTGTAACTCAATGCCATATCGGCATGCCGCAAACATGCCAAGGATTCAAGGTGTGAGTCACAAACGATGCCCGCCGGTACACTAATTGGTTAAGTTGTTTCTCCCGGACATACAAACGTAGTTTACGTTTTCCTCCCTGGATAAAGACATTAGAGCAAATATGTTTATGCCATAAAACTTATATCTGGCATGACTATTCATTTTCCGAATTATTTTTTTCATTTTTTATTTTTTTTATTTTTTATTATTATTTTAATTAGAAAAAAAAAAAGGTTCGTACATTGACAAGACACGACAGATATAGGTTTTATGGCATAAACATATTTGCTCTAATGTCTTTATCCAGGGAGGAAAACGTAATCCGTTTGTATGGAGAAAGAGAATGGAATGAACCCTCTTAAGAAAAGATGCGTGGTTCGAATCCCATCCAGCGTCCGCCATGCGTTGTGTTTTTGCAGAGTATTTTTCCTTTTAAAATATTTCTATATCTCTACTGCTCTACAAGAGTTAAGAAGGACATTCTGAAGTCAGGTACGTGACGTGTAGACACTGTACCTACGTACATAATTACAGCAATATTTACGCCTGTGAGGTCGAGATTGTATACAGCACAATAGATTTAAGATATTGGCGTTGGGCGTCGGGTTTGCCACGTCATGCTTAGCGAAGCGATACGGCCTCCAAGGCTGTAACACAATTTAGTGCGTTGCCTCAAGCTAAATAACCCTGCGTAACTGATTTTTTGTATAAGCCGCTAAGATTTCGCCTCGACCCAGTCAAGATGACTCATAAACTCATAATGAGGCTGTATTGTATATTACCGGCTTCGAGCATGTGTAACGGTTTTTGCGTGTTTCAAAATAAGTACAAACCCTTTTAGGGTTAAGGTAATTATTCTATAGAAATAAAGGAAACAAAAATATGTGTTAAGGTTAATCTCATTTGACCTTACTCAATACATTATTCGCATAGGCTCAGCAACAGTGGCGGGTAGAATTTGAGATAAAAATGACACATCTGAAATTGAGGTCAAACCCATTCAGACCCTTCAGATTATATTAGTACTACCTACACAAATATTAGAGATTTTATTCTGCTCAATATAATAATCCAGTTTAAGTAAATAGGTAGGTAACCTAAGTAGGTATATACGTTTGTAAATTTAAGTCACACAAAGTTAAAATACGTACACAAAGAAGATACATGATCTAATTAGACAAATAACGTTACTTACACAGAGTTCAGTGTTCGCTAAAGATACTCGTATAAATAAAACTAAGTGTAATCTTATTCTCTTAGAAAATATAAGAAATTTGACAAGATCATAAAGAGAGTCTCTCGGTAAATTGCTGTTTTATTGATTACTCGTGCATAAGTCTACAAGTACTTAACTATAGCAAGTCTGGGTCATTTGGGATGTCATTGCACTTACACAGCTGCTGTGTCATATTGCCTTTCGATGAAGTTTTGTTGGGAAAGTTTAATTAAAAGTTTGATAAGGACCTTCAAGAGCGTCTCATTGAGGCTTTTGGCGACTGAAAGGCTGGCGGTTGAATGCCCAAAATGATTCTTTGAGGAATGAGATCAGAGAAAAGTTAAATTTAGCATTTGACCTTGGGAAGCGTCTCATTGAGGATTTTGGCGACTGAAAGGTTGAATGCCCAAACTGATCCTCTGAGGAATGAGCTCAGAGAAAAGTTAGATTTAGAATTTGCTATGGGTCATAAAGATCTCATTGAGGCTCATGGCGACTGAGAGGCTGGCGGTTGAATGCACAATTGATCATCTGAGCAATGAGCTCTGAACATTAGTTTGGGCATTTAGAACACCCTTCCCGGAACCATATCGTTGTCACGTGCCAATGTCTCCACCCTTTTGGGAACTATATCGTTACCAAGAGGGACGCTCTCGAAAACATTTTCTATCTATATTTTATTTTGCTTAGAGGTATTACCTAAGTGTGAACTAAACGGTGTTAAATACAAGGAGAATACTTAGTAGGTGTTTCTGACGTGAGCGAAACTTTATTACAAGTCATTTAGAATAAACTAAGTTTTGATATTAAGTCCTTGAGGATATTACGCTCATGTGTAACATCTTGGGCAAGTTCATACCTAGTTAGGATTTAGTTACTTGGAGTCACTTAAAAATTTAAAACGCCACTTAGCACTTAGATTATAACTATACCTACTTAGTACTTAATCTCTAACGAGTTAAATACCTTAAAATCGTCTCTAATGTTTAGTGCGTTTCGATCCACTTTCGAAGGAATTTTGGAATTTCCATTAAGGAATAGGTAGAACAAAATACCTTTGAATTTACTAGAACACTAACCACATAGAGAGAGAAGAGAGAGATAGATAGATGATGAAATTATCTTTTAATTTTAGCTGAGTTAGGTTTTACCATTGAGATACGGTTTAACCCGCTTTAAATAATACGGAAAATAGGGAAAATTAGAATTCATAAGTTAAATAATGTAGACTGGCGCAAAACCATACACGTTTTCGTTGCAGGACTTGCAGCAGAAACTGTTAAATAAGGACTTTTCGTTAACCAAAACGTTATAACTAACAAACCGCGACTTTACATAGTTACAAATGCAGAAAAACACTTAATAAAGCTGTTCATTAAATAGTAAATCAACGTTGACAAACATCATATTTTACAAGAAATTAAGATTCAGATTAGGTACATTTCGAAGTTTATTTTACCAAGTATTCAGTGAATGGTCTATGATAAAAGTCGCGTGCCTAGAAATTTATTCACCCTTCGTTCGGAAAGTCCCAAGTTGATTCGGAAACAGGGAAGTCGGTAGGATAATTCCTACGAATTCTTTGTTTTTCTTGGATAGAAGGTAGAGGTACCTAATGCCGCCACGTGTAAACTTTTCAACAAATAAATTACGTTTAGCAGAATTAAATTAGCTAGTTAATTATGCAAAGGCCGCGAACTAATAACGAATAACATTGATAAATGTGACGCTGTTATGAATAAATGATCTAAGATTTATCATGTTACATGAACTAGAACACAGGTAGGTAGGTACTTTCTTCTGAGCTATTAATATTGTAAGCATGTTGCATTAATTTGCACTAGCGTCGCGGCCTGGGATCGCACTGGTGTACACTGTATTGTTAACACATTAAGCTATTGGAAGAAATACTCTACACTTCAGTGAAAACTGCTTTACAATCCGTTTCGTGGTCAGGAAGAAATTAGAGGAGCAACAGACAGATGAATACAACACTGGCTAACCAAGAAAATTTTATATTAATCAAGTCGTGTGTAGGTTTGACACAAGACATGTAGACAGAGTTCCCATCTCGACTTGACAACTGGGAGAAGGTAGAGGGCTAGCTGTGTCCCGCAGTGTCACCCGCATAAGTCCCGATCCCGTGGGAAATTAGAAAAACCATTTCTTATCGGATACCTGCCTTCATATAGAGAACACACTCTTCAATTTTCAGCTCTGTACTATAAGCGGTTTGGGCTGTACATTGACCCATAAATCAGTTAGGACAAAGCATTTTATAATAGAAGATGCATATCAATTGGCAAAATCTATTAAGCAGGTAACTGCGTCTGAGTAGGTGGCTATGACTAGTTCGAAAGTATATTTTCCAAATCGCAAGCAATGAAGCGTTCGTCCCTGGATTACAGCAACAGCTCACTTCACCCATAAACATTTAACGAGCCAGTTTCGTACTAAATCGCCATTTTATTTCTCCTAACGGTTACTTTAAGTTTTTGTATCGGCAGTGTTAATCTTTCCGAATTCAAACAAACAGTTCAAAATCTTTTCTAGGACAGGGCAGGGATACAAAATCGCACAGCCAACTTGGTGTGGGATGTTTGAAAAGTTATCGGACCTTGATAAAAGGGTCCTCGATTTTACACGATCCAGAATACTTTTTTAAACGTACACGTTGAAATCCTAAATACCTAATTCTAACTTCTCACAAGTTATTTTTAAGCTACAATATGTTCGATTATTACGTCGTAAAATTCTAAACTACGCAAGGCAATATAAGGAATCGAATTTCTTTGAACGTTGGAACTTCAGAAGGGTTACTTACAAAGAATTATCTGTTAAGATATTAATAAGTATACCGGTTTTATCGTCACAATCATGATTTATGGGTCATTTAAGACGTGCGGATGTTCATTAAGATCTTTTTGTTGGTAACTTCTGAACCAACAAGTCTTTTTATATTGAATCCACCATCATAGAGCCTGCATGTGATATTATATCTTCTTCTTCTTGGCCTTATCTATACTAATATTATAAAGAGGTAACGTTGGTAACGTGTATTTATGTATGTACCTATGTATATTGGGGTAACCTCCAAAATTACTGGACCGATTTCAAAAATTCGTATTACCAATAGAAAGCTACGTTATCAGGGAGTTATATATAGGCTACTTTTGATTCCGATATTCCCACGGGACCGAGACTTACGCGGATGTACCGCGGGACGCAGCTAGTATTAAATACAGGTCGGGACAGTACATACGTTGTCTTCTACCATTCTCCAATTCGCCTTCATTGACCGTCATCACATCGTTCAACTTCATCTCTCTCATACATATTCCCGTCTCACACACAAGTCATCCATCATTTCTTAGATCGATGACTCTTTATAACTGGAAGAGTGATAATTATGAACAAACGTTCATACTCATCTAGGGTTGCCAGGCCCAAAAATCAAAAAGCCTGACACAGATTCATATTTAGCCGGACATTTTGCCCTAAAAGCCTGACACATTGGTTTTTCATCTGTCTATGGAAAATAGGCCACGTTGCGGCCTATTTGGTTATAAAAAAAAGGTTATGTACCTACCATTTAGGCGCACAATATCCCATTCGCAAAATGCCCTTTCTCAAATAGTCCCTTTCGCAAAATGTTCCTTTCTCAAATAGTCCCTTTCGCAAAATGTTCCTTTCTCAAATTGTCCCTTATCAAATTACATGTAGGTAGGTATATGTAGTCCGAATTAAAAGTAAATTTTGATGAATTGCCAAAAACCGGCCACACTATCAAAATTGGGTAAAAAACCTTAAAATCTACTATTATTTGAAATTTAATTTACATCTACATCTCTGGACTGAGTTTATACACAGCAAAATATCTACTGTTTCAAAAAGAAACAAGTTTTACCGTGGCGTCCTCTAGTGACCTGAAACGTTAAAACTTAGCTAACAACATACTTGGAATGTGACCTATCCAATGCAGACAACCGTTTCAAAATAGTTTCAGTCGTTTCTAACAAAAAGGGTAACAGATACACACCTCTCACCTCAATCAGTGATTTTGAGAAAAGGTCATGTTGCGAAAGGGACTCTTAAGAAACTAGTAAAGGGACATTTTGCGAACGGGACATTGTAAGCCTAAATGAACTGCGTACCTACAGTACCTAGTTCTAGTTAACAAGCTTACAAAATGTTCAATACTTTAAAAACTACGCAATCACTGAGATCTTCATTGATATACCTAACATACTGAGATTACTATCTACTTATTTATTCCCTATTATTAATTAACAATTTGTAGGTGACTAGTAATTTGGCATTTGAACCAATTTTGTGCAATTTTCCGATCAGTTTTAAGAAGCTTTATGCGTGGCCGCGTGACTCCGCGAGGGTTGACCAAAAGCCTAACAAAAGCCGGACAGGCCGGACTTGTAAATATTTGGCCGGACACGACTGTAAAAAGCCGGACATCTGGCAACCCTATACTCATCACTCTTCAAGTTACATGCAACTCATCTCTCTTCATAACATGAGGTTGTAATGTCCATTGTCAATAACAAGCTAAAAACAGTTCCCTATCTTTATTCCTATCATATGTGGGATGTGATGTCAGCAGATACCTACTTAGGTGATTTCAATCAACCTAAGCAGGTACTAATTCATTATGTACAATTGAACAACCATAAATTAAAATGTATCCAATGACATTGAATTAACAAAGGCCGGTAGGTACTTCCCTTTAGAACAAAACGATGGGTGAAAAACCCTCATGAGAATATGTTTAAACTTTTTGTTTATTTAGACAGTATTCACAAAAACCGTTATTCTGTTGTATTTGGTATTCGACCTAAACATTTGTAGGTACATTTCAAGAGCAAATGAAGGCAGACATTTTTTTTAATACCATATTAGCTGTGATATTAGGTACTTATTAAGACCTATCTACACTTCTACATTAATATTATAAAGAGGAATGATTTGTATTTTTGTGTGTGTGTGTATAATATATTTGTAATGAATAAACTCAAAAACTACTGTGCCGATTTCAAAAATTCTTTCACTATTAAAAAGCTCGATTTACCCTGAGTAACATAGGCTACTTTTGATCCCGATATTCCCACGGGATCGGGATGTTATATAAAAGTACCTACCTACCTAAGCAATAGAAGTTATCTCAAAAAAATGTAGAGGTAGGTACTGATGGAAATGAATAACATAGAATTTCATGTGTAAAACTTCGTAAACCACCTAGCAAATTTACATGACTGTAGGTAAATTCTACTTTCTAGTTCGACTAAAATGGAATCGTTTTATTTGTTGCCAAGTTATAGTAAACACAAAGTAGTTGAAAACGGATGTTTGACATTAAAATAAAACGATCTAAAAAGCTGTAGAGTCGGCAGCAGGACTATTTCTGGCTGTTTGTTTGAATTCGTCTTTTGTCACGTACAATAAAATTGAAAGGACATTTGAACGGGAACTTCCACTAGTTCAAACCCGAGACGAATCAAACGAACGGCAGGTTTCGATAATTGGTTGACGACTCCATAGCAAGATTAGGCTATGAATGGCAATAGACGCAATAGTCGGCAGTAGTCGTTACTAGAGACGATCGGGGATCGTTTAATTGATGCCTTTGGGAGATAGAGGTGACTATGTCCAGTGGTGAGTGACGATACCATCTGCACTCTGCAGTGAGCGAACACGTCACGTTGGTCGTGACCTCCCAGGTTCAACGAACGGAGCTCGTCACAGCTAGCGCTCGCTGCGATGCGTCAACCACACCGTCTCATGTGCTAATCATACAACCACACCGTGCCGTGTGATCATAATCACCCCCGTTGCAATGTACTAATGACTTATTCTTGTAAACAGGAAAATTGTATCTAGAGGTCTAGCTATCCGGCTATTACATGAATCAATGCCATATAGATACACTCAACATGATGTCATGACTTGACTACATGTAGTAACACAGTAACTTACCGAGATAATTATGACTGTAATACATTGCTATTTGCTAGGTACATTTGGTAGGTATGTTATATTTTAGTTAGCTCTACCTGAAAAAATTACACGTAGCTAAATCAAGAACAAACGAAAATTTCTGCGCGGTTGTTAGAACAATGAATCCTAATTTAATAATGTTATGGAAGCTACTCTTTTGTTACGAAACTCTTGAAGCTTGCCAGTTGTTATTGCTTTGTGGGGTAAAATACGATTTTTTAATATCATTAATTAACTACCTGCACAATAACAATTTACTTGAAAACATCTTAAAGGACTGCGAGTAAGGGTTACAGGCACCTACAGATGTCTACGGTAATATTAAATAAAATGTTTTAATTAGGTTTTTCTTCTGTTTCGCGATATTAGATTGAAATTAAACTCATTTTTTTCGGTTTTAATCGCCTGGCGTTTATTACTTTTAGCATTGTTTCAATGCTAAACGTTTTTAAGGTCTCTTTTTCAGGGTAGACTAAGAAAATATTGAAAAATGAAAATGAAAAAATGCTAAAAGTAATAAACACTACGCGATTGAAACCGAAAAATGAGTTTACCTTCAATTTTTTAACATTTCTCCTTTCATTTAAAGGTAGAAAACAAATCCGATACTCGAAAACATAAACAACATAACTTTACTAAATATAATAGACGACATAAAACCCTCACTATCACGAGACAACAATCATTGTTTTTAGAGACATCAGATAAAGAATGGATAAACGAGCTCCGCATGAATAGAGGCTATTTCCTCCCGCGTCTCGTTTTCATCCGATAGCTACGTATCGGATGAAAACGCGGGTACCTAACTAACTCGACGGAAAAGATGTAAATGACATAAAGAAATGTAACAAGGTAGGTAGGTACGAATGAACCTACCGACTTTCTTTAAGTAAACACGACTTAAGGGGACAGTCTTCCTACTCTTTTCTCCATAAATGTATGGAGGAAAGAGTAGGAAAAGACCTTACAAACGTAGTCGACTATTTCCGTCCTGGATAAAGATATTAGAAAAAAAAAATGTTTATGCCATAAGTCCTATATCAGCCCTGGATTTTTTTAATTTTTCTCTTTTTTAATATATTCTAAGTAATTAGAAAATGAAAATATACCAAAACGTAGCGGCATGGTCACGTCATATAGGTTTTATGGCATAAACATATTCGCTTTAATGTCTTTATCCAGGGAGGAAACAGTCGACTATGTTTGTATGGAGAAAGAGTAGGTAGACTGTCCTCTTAATACAATTTCTGAGAAACGTGAAGGCGACTCCAAGGTGGTGAGATTCTGTCGCGGATACTCTTACGAAATGTGCCAGTGAGATATTTGAAACCTCGTTTAAAACCCAGTAATGTTTTCCAAGTGTCTTTTAAATTATAGAAAATTGAACAAGAATCTCTACAAACTTGCTGCCTATCAGACTTGGTTTTTCGTCAGGAACACATTTCGAAATACATTTATTTACTTGTAGTGATAATAACAAATAAATATTATAAAGAGGAAAGATTTGTATTTTGTGTGGCTGTATTGTTGTAATGATAAACTCAAAAACTACTAGACCGATTTCAAAAATTCTTTCAACATTAGAAAGCTACATTCACGCTGAGTATCATAGGCTACTTTTGATCCCGATATTCCTACGGGATCGGGACTTACGCGGGTGAAACCGCGGGACGCAGCTAGTAACAAATAAAGGACCTAATTTTTCTTCTTTTCGTGTAGTGGTGTGGCTCTAACTCTGACTTAACGACTACTTTCATTTTCTATTTCCTATTAATATAGTAATAGGAAATTAGCACTTTGTCCGTATTAAGAACATCGAGTGGAAAGTACCTAACTGGTGTAATTTCAATAATAATAAACGTGTTGTGATGTGAGTCCCCTTGCTCAGATTGAACGGAACTTAAACGGCCTAGAGGATGCAAATAGAGTTTCAAAGTGGCTATATCCTCTCGGCTATTTCGCCCACCTATCTAAATTGTCAATTTTGCTACCCATAGAAAAACCCAAATATAGGTACCATAGCTAAGTAAATATCTGTCGAAGATATTAGCAGTGAGATAAGTACAGTTGGCAATGAGAGTGTGTAGACGTGTAGACCTGGCATAGAATAGAGTTATTCCATCTCTTCCCGTGGATGTTGTAAAAGGCGACTAAGGGATCTGAGGGAGACTAACAAACCTTAAGTTCTCACCCCGCTGTGGTGGATATACTGCTTGGTTCCTAGGAGGGTAGGGTTGGTGTCAGGCAGGCGTCCTGCCGTAAAAATATTGCCAAATCTATTTGCAGAAGGTATGGTCATTGGTCAATAATGACTAAGGTAAACTACTGCGTCTACCCCAAATCAAAAAATCTATTTGAGGTTTAGCGGATGTCGGGCTGCTGAGAGGGATGCAACCGGGAACCTCGCTCGAATGAGAAGAAGTAGGCAATAAGAGTGTCCCGTCTTTCTTTCATTATTATTGGATTGCAAATTGTTCTGTAGAAATATGGGTTTAATTTCATAAAATCAAACAGGCACAGTCTGCATATATATAGGGTGGAAGGTAATCTATGAAAAAGGTTCCGGCATGGCAATGCGCGGTTTTGTTTGTAAAAGTTTACATGTTTGTTTGTTTCTTTGTATGGATATCTGTGTTTCTATTCAATCAATTGCGATTAATCTTGGTAAGCAAATAAATAGACAGATACTTTTTATCCCGATATCCTCGCGGAATCGGGGACGAGCTTTTTTGTTTGAAGAAAGTACGGCCCGTTTCTAATAGGAACGCGACGGACGTGCCGCGTCCGTGCTTCCTTCATACAAAAAAGTACGTTCCCCTACGGCACGGATACGGCGCGGTCTAGCATAAATCATCTTTTTCGTAGGTAAAACCGCGGGGCGCAGCTAATTTACAATATTAGTAAGTAGGACTGTAGGATCAATTGGCGAAGGCAGTCTAATCTCATTCATTACAAGTCTGGAAAAGTAGGTAAGTGAGTTTGGTTTATGCGAGTCACAATTCGGAACTGGTTTTTCGCGTAGTAGGCGTAGCTATCATTGACGGTATAGTCAAACTCGAAAGTAGATTATTTTAAGCTCATAGTACTTTGTATACTTGTATGTATACTTATGTACGTACAATAAGGTTCAAAGTATTAGATATCCATATAAAGTCTTTAGAACGTTTTGTGTTGAAGAAGTTGGGATTATTATTTAAACTTAACTTAGGTAGGTATTAGGTACCTACATTTTAAAATGTTGCTGCTTAAAACTGTGTGTGGCTTTTGAACCCTCACTGTACTTTCAGTCTGAACAAAAGCACAAAAAGGTAAAAAGGAGTTTGAAGCCTTGTTTCAATTAAAAACATTTTAATGATTATAATTTTAAATGTCGGCTTAGAAGGCAACTTCTTCGTGAGTCATGGACCAGTTTACACCATCTCAAATAGGTAGTGGTAAATTGGACCGAAATAGAAATAAAAACAAAAAAATATGATCTTAGTTGAAACATAAGACTATCAAAGTTCAAACAAAAGACGACTGAAGTATTAGGTAGTAAACAATACTTGATTGAGGTAGAAATAATACTCTATCAAAGTAGAAAAACCGGCCAAGTGCGAGTCGGACTCGCGCACGAAGGGTTCCGTACCATTTTCTATACAACAGATTTTGTTTTGAAAGGTAAATTGCGGTTTACGATTTATGACATTTAAAAAAACTACTTACTAGATCTCGATCAAACCAATTTTCGTTGGAAGTTTGCATAGTAAAACTAAAAAAAGTATATGATGTACCTACTATACTTTTTTTAGTTTTATCATTCCATTATTTTAGAAGTTACAGGGGGGGGGGGGGGACCAACATTTTACCACTTTGGAAGTGTCTCTCGCGCAAACTATCCAGTTTAGAAAAAAATGATTTTAGAAACCTATCCATAGATACCCCACATGTATAGGTTGAGTTGAGTTTCAGTTCTTAGTATGGGGAACCCCCAAAAATTCATTATTTTTTTCTATTTTTGTGTGAAAATTGTAATGCGGTTCACAGAATACATCTAGTAACCAAGTTTCAGCAGTATAGCTCTTATAGTTTTGGAGAAAAGTGGCTGTGACATACGGACGGACGGACAGACGGACAGACAGACATGACGAATCTATAAGGGTTCCGTTTTTTGCCATTTGGCTACGGAACCCTAAAAATAAGCACATAGATCATAGTGAAAACAAAAGGAGATCTTTTGGCTTCGCCATAGTTGGGTAAAAATGTTGGTGACAACATAGACCGGCCAATATTATCATTTTGACCACATATGAGGAAAAAATATTTGTGTAAAATTGTGAAGAAAATCAACATAATTACAGTAATTGCAGCAAGGTTTTTGTTAGACGTTATTACGTGTATAGTGTGGTAATTCATTCTATTATATTATACCTAATTAAGCAATTAATATTGTGCAAAATTTCTTTATTACATTGTTCTCGAAACTAGAATGAAATACTTTACAACATTTTTTTTGCATAGCTGCAAAAGAGGCAGATAAATATATCTGCTTATAGCCACAATGTCACGTCCTACATTATAGGTTGGATATAAAATAGGATAGATAAATGGATAATTAATCGGGCAATAAAATAATGAGGATAATTAGGTAGGTAATTGTATGAGGATAATAGGTTCATATTCTGGTATTCGAGTAAATTAGTAAGGCTAGTAAATTCACTATGTAAGGTAAGTAATAGCTTTGTTAACTGATAGATCCAGGCCGGTGGATTAATCGCAATTGATTGAATAGAAACACAGATATCCATACAAAGAAACAAACAAACATGTAAACTAACAAAACCGCGGGGTGCACTTTAGAATCCTACGTCACGAATTTGTATAAAAAAAGACTTGTAGGAGATAGAGGAGAAACAGGGCTAACCATTATTGCTAGTTTTATGTTGAGCAATGAAAAAAAACTTTTTCATACATTTTTACTTGAACTTCGAAAAAAATATACAGATCACCCCGACTTGGATAGGTTAGGTTAATGTTAGAACATGATTACGCGCCTAATTCTATCTATAAATAAAACTATGCTGCGAAGACTAAACTGCTGCCAAAGCTGCAAAGGTGAGTGTCTGGTGCTGCGTTTTGTCACGCAAGGGCTGAGGGGCTGCTGCTACAGCCCTTGCGTCGCGCTGGAGCCCACACATATTCAAATTTTAGCAAAATTATAACCTCCAAATTATTATTATATTTATGGTATTTTTTAAATTACGCATCTGCTCAAGGGGGGAAGATGTTAGGGGGGTTGTACAACAATCCCCCCCTCCCCCCCACCCCTCCCTACCCCCAAAATCGTGACGTAGGATTCTAAAGTGCAACCAAACCGCGCATTGCCATGCCGTAACCTTTTACTTATGCTTAAAAATAAATATTTGTTTCTGGTGTGGATGTTTTCTATGTATCATATCATTTTATTTTATTGTATTTGCAAAACAGTGTAATATGTAGTATGTCCATTGTCTAGTACCTATAGTACAAGCCTAGGTGCTTAGTTGGGGGCTAGATTGCGCTGTGTGCAACATCTTGCAAGATTTTTTGTTTATGTTTATTGTGAGATAGTGATCTACCAGTTGCCAATCATTTGTTATAATAACATGTAAAACCTCTATTAAAGTATATCAACAGATTCACACTTTATGTTAACAGAACACAAGAAGGAATATGTAGGTTACAGGTAATTAAAAAGATTTGTCACTAAAAAGATTGTTCAAATAGGTGGGCTTATCTACCTTATGATGGAAAGGGTATACTTAGCTTAACCTTTACCAATAGATAGCCTATAAACTTTTTAAATTGATACAATTTGTAAACCATTGTAACATGGTTGAAACATTGAGGTAAGTATATAAATAATAATATGAGATAAAGACCCGGGAAAATGTAACTAAGATATGTGCCTATCAACCTATTTACTGATTTATTATTTTATTATTGTGAGAATTTTGCGTAGTGGTTTTTTTGTGTTGGTAGGCTTATGTTTACCAAGTGTCTCCAATTTGTTTATTATGAATGATTATAAAACATACATACAATAATGCATACAAATACAAAATAAATAAAGGTAATTAGGGAAACTCCTTTTTTTTAAGTCAAAAGATTAAATAGATATTATTATGATAATGTTTTGATCAATTTTTCAATGTGAGTACTAAGTATATCTACTTGGAAATCTATTTACAGGTCATGGGTTGACTCATCCCTTGTATTTGTGGACATGTAGAGGACAACTTGGCTGGCAACAATAAACCATTACACCAATAATGTGGGTAGGCAATGTAATATTATAACTTACCACTTTCAATGTATGGCAGGGCGAGAAGTAAAAAAACTATGTATCCAATTTCACTGAACATTGTTGACGAAAATCACACAATCTTCTCAATCACTAGCACTAAGTCATTGCACTTAAAAATACAGCTGATTTTCAAACCACACAAAACCTTTGTCTGTTTTCAACGCGAACGCATGCGCGTACAAACAATATTTTTTATTTACATTACAATAAATATTAACTGCGGACTTTACACTTTAAAATCATTTGTTAACTTTCAATAAACTAAATCTCCGTGGGATTGCTCACACCAAATCGAAGGAAACGATGAAATAACAACGCGAACAAGGACCGTTGTGTCATTGAAACGATCAATTTATGCTTCAGCAACAAATTATTAACACAACACGACTGTATTAACTTATTTACAACACTTAAATGATAATAATAACAATTGGTTTAGTCGTGATTCACAACACATTATCCTTAGAATACATTTTTTTAACTAAATAAATAAAAAGTAGGTTCTCTCACTTTCTGACATATTCACGACATATTGGATTATCAGTGCACAGTTTAAAAAGACAGTTCGGTCTCGGTCAGACTGATTTCGTTGCAGGGTTCCGTTATTTTTTTTTTATTAACCTTATCAAAATATAAATAACTTCTATTTATGGCTCACTGAGAATAAAATAAATTTAAGGATATGAAAAGGAAATCAACACATCTCGATGTAGAGATATTTATAACATAGCATCTGAAAATCATATTCATTTTTTGTGTGTGTTTATGTAGGACAGCTTTTTATTTTACAGATGGAACCCTAAAATTTTAGTGAACAATAAGACCGACCGAATGACTCTGGAACACAGACTCTGGAAACCCACCACAGAGTACCGACATACTTTTGCGACTTGACTCTTGTCTATGACAAAAACCTCTATTTTCGATTAAGGTAACCCGCCCACTATTTCAATATTTTTTTAACAGTTGGCTATTC
Organism: Idaea biselata; assembly: GCA_958496205.1. Taxonomy (NCBI): domain Eukaryota; kingdom Metazoa; phylum Arthropoda; class Insecta; order Lepidoptera; family Geometridae; genus Idaea; species Idaea biselata. The sequence continues at coordinate 142,483 of CAUEGO010000356.1, forward strand.
CGGGATTTCTGGAGCGGATTTTTCAACGTATCCAACTAATTTTCGAAATTCGCCACTCATCTTATTTTGACTTCTGGATTATGTAAAGGTCCCAGACGCACTGTGGGCCGAGGTGCAAACTACTAGGTTTTTCTAGGTGGAGACCTAGAAAAACCTAGTAGTTATAATAGTTAGCCTAGTAGAGTAGAGATAGATAAAACGGTAACTATCGGGCAAATCGAATAGGATAGCTTCTGGTTGATTGGGTACACACACACTAACTACCACCCGGGCCAACGTAGGCCTTTATTCTATTCCTCGGCGAATAACTCCGTGTATAATCCAACTAACCCAAGTCATTATAAGTCCAATTTAAACTATAATAAAACAGTTAATTCTTCATAAACATTATATAATCATTACGCTTCATATAATCATTAATCATATTAGAAGTACAAGCATTCTAACAATTTTTATTGGCACTTACAAAAATAAAAAAAATTAAAGACATTTTTCGGTTTGAATCGCGTGGTTTTTATTACTTTAGTCTATCCTGAAGAAGAGACCTGGAAAGGTCTCGAAACGTTGAGCGTTGTAACAATGCTAAAAGTAATAAAAACCACGCGATTCAAACCGAAAAATGTCTTTAATTTCAATACAACATCGCGAAAACAGAAGAAGAATCTACTTACAAAAATAGTTTGAGCAGTAATATTTTTAATATTAATAGGTACATCAGAAAGTTTCAATTACATGAGTATAACACTGTTCTCAATTCCAATTTGATCAGAATCGATTCAGCCGTGAAACAATAAAATATACCAAGCAGACAGGCAGGCAAGATGAACATAGTTTAAATTTTTATTTAAAGGAGTTGTTTGAGACTGTTTGGTGGGTAGACTCCTTTTTCGGTGATAATGCCTGTGATCAATGCTGCCGGGGTTACATCGAATGAAGGGTTCCAACAATTAATACCTGCAACAAACGAAAAATACGTTAGTTATTATATATCCGAGCGAGCGGAGCGAGTCATTTTAGGGAGAATGGATACCTACTCTTTTCTCTATACAAATGTAGTCGACTGTTTCCTCTCTGGATAAAGACATTAGAGCAAATATGTTTATGCCATAAAACCTATATGTGCCATAACCATGCACCTGCAGCCATAATTATGGCAGGTATAGGATTTATGGCATAAACATATTTGTTCCAATGTCTTTATCCAGGGAGGAAACAGTCGACTAAGTTAGTATGGAGAACGAGTTAGAATCCTTTCCTCTTAACGAGTCCGTTTAACAAGGGTTGTCATAGAACGGCTGCGCTATTATCGATGTTTAACTGCAGCAACCATATTTTGGCTCCAAAAATTAACACTAAAATTACAAAAGCATTCATTTCAAACAAAACAATGACGTTCCTTTGCTGCGCGCCCGCACCGTTATCATCTGGGGGCACGGCAGTGCCCCCGCCAAGACGAGCTTAAACCCGACAGGAAATGTCTCGACGCACGTTATGTTCGAACGCGGCAAATTTAATATCTAACCTATATTTACTATATTTCAGAATCTTAGATCAAAAATGTAAACAAAGAACTGTCAATATCAAAGGAAAAGGAAAACTTTCAAATAAATATGCGAGTTTTTCGTTTTTCTGAAATTCTGAAATACAGTTTGGTTTGCGGCGCAATTTCACGCGGCTTGTTAACTTACCGGGTGCTGCGATTCTGTGTTCGCCGATATGCGTCATTTCTCTATCAGGCCGCTCTTCTATCTTGATTCTATCGCCCGATGTCAGAGACATGTCTATTGACGTTAGCGGCGCTGCGACGTAGAACGGCACTTCGTGGTAATTCGCGAGTATTGCTATTTGGTAGGTCCCTATTTTGTTTGCCGTGTCGCCGTTGGCAGCTACCTTTAAAATAATAGAATAAAGCTCAGTTACAGCCCACACAGAGAGGGATTAAAAGATAAATGGTGATTTTAAAATCCTTACTCAACAAAAAGGTTGAGAAATGGAGTGTTGGATTGTGTGGAAATGATATGGTCTAATATCCGTTCATCTAGATTCTAGATGAACGGATCACAGCCTATCTTCTAGATTCTAGAAGATAGGCAGACGGCTGTGAAACAGATTCAACCCTTCTTCCATAGTGCACCGGCTACATATCGGATCATGGACGAGTTCGCTTTGCGCTACGATTTGGGGCAGTGTGTGGTAACAAACCGATCACCGAGAAACCCCGTTTTGTTTGCCTTTTACGACGGGCACGGGGTACCGTAATCCCGTAACCATATTCATAAAGGAATGGGCTATAGTGTAAAATTACTGACTGACTAATGGATCAACGCACAGCCTAAATCTATAAGACAGGGGTTTTCGGAATTCCCACGGGTTTGGAACTTACTCGGGTGAAACAGCGGAACTCTAGCCATTGACGGCTTCTGTGGCACGTCGGGCGATGGCCTGACTGCAATTCAGAAGGCTGCAGGGTCGATTCCCGCCAGGTGGCGGGTTCAATTCTCGCAATTTGTTTCTGGTCTGCATGGGTGTTTTCTTTGTATCATACATAAGTATGTTTGTATTTACAACAAAAAAGTATAATAATTATGTAGAATATCCGTTGTCTAGTTCTCCATAGTAAAAGCCTAGTGCTTCATTTAGGGCTAGATTGCGCTGTGTTTAAATAACATCGTGCAATATTTATAACTCTGCTAGTGTTTGGGTATACTTACTCTATCAGCCCCAACAATAACAGCATTGATTTTCCTACTGTTCATAAGTGCTGAGACCATGCTGTCTACAATCAAAGTGGCTGGTATTTTCTCATGCACTAACTCATAGGCCGTCAGTCTCGCGCCTTGATTGTATGGCCTCGTTTCAGTACAGTAAACATGTTCTGAAAAGACATGAATATTATTTTAAAAGTTGAATTTTTATTTAGTTTTATGAAAGCCTGTTCAGTATTTCCGTTTCCTAAAAAAAACAGATTAATAATTGAAGGTGGTTTTACAATTTGGTATATGTAATGTGGGCTTTGAAATTATTTTGGTTAAGAGGAAAGGATCTACACATTCCCCATACAAATGTAGTCGACTGTTTTCGCCCTGGATCAATACATTTGAGCAAATATGTGTATGCCGTAAAATCTATATGTACCATGACCATTAGAAAAAATAGATTTTTTTAATTAATTGCAAAAATTAGGATACTTATAAAATGGGGCATTAGTTAGTTTAGTTTAGTTTCGCCGGGCTTTTCCGCACTTAGCCTCATGATTGGGCCATTGTACGTAAATTTTTATTCCCCCAAAACTTTACTCCAACCATCCCAGGTTCTCCCAGAAGGAAAATGGGGCATGGTCATGGCAGATATAGGTTTAACGGCATAAACATTTTTTGCTCTAATGTCTTCATCCAGGGAGGAAACAGTCTACTACGTTTGTAAGGTTTTTCCGAAGAAAAGAGTAGGCATCCTTCCCCCTTAAGTGCTTGTTATGCCATTTGTAGAGAATATAACATGAACAACCGTTTTCTTTTGTTCTACACTGTTCTTTCAATGTCCTTATCATAATTTACTACAAATTGAATAGCGTGATAAGCGCTTTAGTAGTTAGCTTTAAGTAGATATGTTCATTAAATCAAGAAGGAAGTTGCTAAGGGCTTATTATATGGGGTCAGCAACATAAGTCAGTGTCATAGAATCTCTACAAATCCTTACTGGATTTGAGTTCAAAAAAACCGAGGCATTAAGGCAAGACTTAAGCCACCGACCCCCCAAAACCAGTCCTAAATTGTGTTAGATAGAACTTTAATATCTAGACTAAAAAAAAATCATGCTCTTGGACATGACATGACATGAAAAGTATAAAACCAGTTTAGCCTGTACAAGAATTTAAGAATTTCAACAAAGGATGTTAATACTAGACGGTTTGCTCAGGTCTCTGAAAGAAGCCAAACACCCAGAACATGATCTCACCTAGCCTTTTGGTTTCATGTAGTGACCTTATCACTCCCAAGGCGGTTCCGTACCCCGCAGTTGCCAACGAGCCCGTGTTACAGTGAGTGATAACCCTCACCGAACCGTCACCAACCATACTCTTCAATATAGCCTCGGAACCATATCGCCCTATTGCCTTATTGTCCTCAATATCTTTCAGTAACATGCTTTCAATACTGCTGATGAATCTATTAATAAGATTAGTGTCACATTGTAAACCAATTTGAAAGAACACATGCAACATTTAATACAGTTAAAATTAAATTGGACGGGTAACACTCAAGTGGTGTGTTGCCATGTCTAAGCTTAGCTGCAGAGGGAATAAAGGATGCAAAGAGTAAATGTTCACATCTCAACAAGTCATTGGATTTTGGCCATTATAAAATCGTTTATTCTCTTCACAAAGGTATCTAACTCTAGTTAGAATAAGTATCGCCATAGATTATCTTTTTAAAATTAATATTCTATAATCATAGACTAGAATTTAAATTCCCTTTGCTTAAACACGGCAAACTTATAGCTCACCACTCGGTGGTGCCTTGCCCAATATAAAAAGTTAAAATAAAAGTAGAAATAGATGGATAGACTATAGCAAAAATAAAAATCAGGAATTTAGAAGTATAGTATATAGTAATAGTAGGACAAACCTTTCTTTAAACTCCTCGGGTGCAACATTTTCATCTGCGCTCAGAGTATTTGCTAATTGTATGAGCTCATCTGCTGCCAGTTTTATATTGACTGCTGTTGGTCTTGCTGATACTAAGTAATTTAGTTTACCTTCAATCTGGAACATTGGAATGATCTATTTTCTATTACATAAAAATATAACTGACAAAAAAAAATTGTCGTCTAGGCACAACAAACAAGATGCTTCTTCAGAAACCTGCAAAATGTAGTTGTGGCTGCAATGTTGGTAAATTACAACATTTTTTTAAAACAGAATGTCCCAAATAGTACTTATAGTTCAAATAACCATGTCAGTTTAAAATCCAAGCACTAAGAAGATGTAGAAAAGGAAACTCAAACAGTAGTGAGTAATGCATATGAAATTACATGCAGTAGGTTGTGGACGGAGACAAGACATCGGGTGACGTCGTGCGATGTCTCCGATATTTGTCGCCTAATGGGTACAAGGTTCAACAATTGAATATGAAATTACATGCCGTAGGTTGTGGACGGAGACAAGACATCGGGCGACGTCGTGCGATGTCTCCGATGTTTGTCGCCTAATGGGTACAAGGTTCAACAATTGAATATGAAATTACATGCCATAGGTGGTGGACGGAGACAAGACATCGGGTGACGTCGTGCGATGTCTCCGATGTTTGTCGCCTAATGGGTACAAGGTTCAACAATTGAATATGAAATTACATGCAGTAGGTTGTGGACGGAGACAAGACATCAGGCAACGTGTTGCGACGTCTCCGATATTTGTCGCCTAGTGGGTACAAGGTTTAACAATTGAATATGAAATAACATGCAGTAGGTTGTGAACGGAGACAAGACATCAGGCGACGTCGTGCGATGTCTCCTATATTTGTCGCCTAATGGGTACAAAGTTCAACAATTGAATATGAAATTGCATGCCGTAGCTTGTGGACGGAGACAAGATATCGGGCGACGTCGTGCGATGTCTCCGATATTTGTCGCCTAATGGGTGTGAGCTTTAACAATTGAATTTGAAATAACATGCAGTAGGTTGTGGACAGAGACAAGACATCAGGCGACGTCATGCGATGTCTCCTATATTAGTCGCCTAATGGGTATGCGGCTTAATAATCAAATATGAAATTACATGCAGTAGGTAAATATTGAGTTCATTTTACTATGTAGGTAAGTAGGTACCTACAACTACATCATTCAAGTCTTGGAACAAATAGACAGATAAGCAACTATTACAACACTACAGTAAAGTATTAGTGTTAGTTACATTTTATTATCAAGTCAAGTGTAACAGGGTGTTGTTATCTGACCTCTTGCCTCATTATCTTTTTGTCAGATGTGCTGTCCTTTAGTAGTTCAACAGCTAATGATAAACAGCCCACTATGGCTATAGCTGGGGCTCCTCGGACCTGAAATTAAACAAGAATTCTATTTCACAGGTCAGCTTAGGGTTGCCTGGAAGAAATCGCGTTGGGCAATAAGGCCGTCCATGTGTGCAAATTACATTCTAAAGCTGTGTCTTTATCTATGTATTTGTGTTTTGTTTTCTTGTCTTATGTTGCACAAATAAATTTATCTTGCTATATATCTATATTAAAGTAAAGTAATATTAAGTAACGGCCTCTGTAGCGCAACGGGCGAAGGCCCAATTGCAACGCAGAAGGTTGCAGGTTCCTGATTGGCCATGCTCTCAATGTATTATATCTTTGTGTGTATATAGCTTTAATTTTTTGATATCTCTTGCCTGTGGTCTGAATGTTGTTTGTCCATGTAGATACAGATCTGTGTCACTCAATTGAAACTCTAATGATTATTTATTAAAAATAGATTAAAACAAAATACCTCAATACACAAGTCTGGGCACAAGTCTTTCCCTACACACACAGGCTACGGTCATTCTAAAAATGTTCTAAAAGGAAATCTTCACTATAGAATGCTTTGCTGACATCATTACTGGCATACATAGACGAAGAATAGAGGTGGTAATGCTTGTCTATCAGTGTAAGTACCTACTGGATAAAATTACAAACATACCTGCATTTTATTAATAACTTTCCAACCATCTTCCACACCCAATACTTTCAGGTATCTCGTTTGTAATGGCAAAAGTAATTGGTCTAGTATTTCTAAATTTCCCCGTGTGTATCTGATCGACTCCAGACTCATTTTGATCTAGCTGAAATTCAGATTTTCAGAAAGGACAATCTTGTATTATTAGTGGCTTAGATGTATCGCAACAGAAAAAGTAGTAAATACTTACCAATAAGTTAAATTAAATTTTATGAAGATGTATTATATTTTATTTTTAGATCCTCGCAATTTCGCTATTTTATACGTTTTTTTTTCGGCTTTTTTTTTACTTGACTTGATGTCAGAAATAATGAAAGAAAGTTGACAGATGACTGAACTAATTATGTGTCAATGTCATAGACAAACCCTTTTTTTAATCAACTTTTATTTTGTATGGCATCAAAAGTTACAAACAATGAGCGGCTTTCCGCGCCGCGCCCGCGCTCGCATCGCGCCAAGTACAAATAATTATGGAACTTACGGAAACTATATCTCGAACATTTGTCACCATTTGTATGTAGGTAACATACAAATGGTGACAAATGTTCGAATCGAAACGGCACGGGCGGCATGGCACCAGAGACATGGGAATCGCTGTCTTTGGCTCCTACATGGCATGGCACACACAAACATGCGCATGTTTCCGTAGTTCCTTATTTGTACTGTGACCAACCAAAGTACTATAATTATTATGTATGATCGTACTTGTATCGTTTCATTTCAGTGTGTATGATACAATATATTAAATCAGGGGTTCCCAACCTTTTTTTGTCTACTGCCCACTTTAAGAATAAATTATTTTTTAACGCCCCCCTTTTTAAACGTACTTAAAAACCGCTAAGTACTTATAACTGATTATTGAAACGCAACTTTATAGTATTCGGACAGAGTATCTTTTATTGAAAATAAAAGAAACATAATCAATTCTTATATAAAAACTAATGTGAAGGTTGAATCTGATGCTTTTCAATAAGTTTGTTGATATCAGGTTCCAATTTACTCAAAAACAGCCGCAAGTCGCCACGTTCGGTAACACGCAAACGATTTCTCTTTTTAGTAAGCAGCGTTGCCACAGCACTAAATCCACGTTCACACAAATATGACGATGGGAATGCTATCAAGAATCGTTGAACAATTGACCACAATCCAGGGTACAATTGCGGGATCGGTTTTTGTAGCCAAAATTCTTGATACCCATTTTTGAACTTGATTTTTATTTCTTCGTTTGTTGTCAATTCTATAAGTTCTTCTTCCAGCTGAGGTGACATTGCTGTGTTGACATTTGAAAACGAATCCAACACCCAGTCTGGATTTCCAAGTTTAAAATGTCCTGGTATCGTTCGGTGAAGTCAATGTGGAGGTTTTCCAAATGTTGGCAGTAGGCAAACAAGTCGTCGTTACTGCAGGATACTGATAAATTCGGAAAATTGTGAAACTCACGTCTGCCCATATTATTTTTGTGCAGAAGCAGTTTGGCTGCGAAAGCAGCAACGACATTTTTTGTTTTAATTAAATTTAGTTCATCGCCTTGCAGTTGGAGGTTCATGTCGTTGAACAATTTATACAGGTCTGTCATGTAAGCTATCATTCTTTGATGTTATGAGCTTGTTGCGCAGTTCTGTATCTTTAGTTTCCAAGAACTATAACACAGAGTCAAACAGGTTGTAAAATCGAATCAGACAATTGCCTCTTGACAGCCAACGAACTTCAGTATGAAGCAACAAACGGTTGAAATCTTCGTCATTAGTAACACAAAGCTGATGAAATAATCTATCATTCAAAGAGCTGCTACGGATTTTATTGACTGCTTTGATGACATATTGCAGTGATTGAAATAGTCGTTCAGTTAAGTTTCTAGCAACCAAATGTTGTCTATGAATAACGCAATGTATAGCAAGGACATCTGGAATTTTATTCTTTAAGTACGCTATGAAGCCTTTATGGCGCCCTGTCATAGCCGGAGCGCCATCCGTAGCAACTGATATAATATTTTTCAAAGGAATCTCTTTCTCTTCACAAAACTTTTCCAATGTATTGAATATGGTTTCGCCTTTTGTATCTGTCTCCAAATTTCTGGCAAACAATAGTTCTTCACGTATTTTCTCATCTTTAATAAGCCTCACGTAAGATAGCAACAACGCTTCATTAGTTGGTAAAGTGGACTCATCGAGCTGAATTGAGAATTGACTAGTCCTCAGATGATTGCACAATGATTCTTCAATGTTTTCAGCCATTTCATCAATTCGTCTTTGCACAGAATTATTACTCAAAGGAATTTTTCGGATAATATCTGCGGCCGGTTTATGAAGCACAGTAGTTATTACTTCCTTTATTGCTGGCAAAATTAACTCTTCTCCGATGTTGTGTGGTTTGCCTTTTTGAGCAATTAACAAAGAGATATTGTACGAAGCTCGAAGTCCGTCGTCATCTTGCTTAGCAGCCGCCGAAAATAGTTTTGATACACTTGACTGAATATTATGCTTTTTCTCTAGGTCGTGAAAATATGCTACATTCTTGTCTTTCTTATCTGGATGCATTTTATTCAAATGATCTTGCAGTCTTGAAGGCTTCATTGCTTCGTTCGAAAATGTTTTTAGACATAGAAGACACAAAGGCGACGACGGGTTTGTGGGATTTTCAATAAATCCGAATTTAATATATTCCGCAGAGTATTGCCGTCTCTTCTTTTTTACTTCCGACATTGTTTTGTTTTGAGAAATACGTAAGTGTTGAAATCAAGTACTGCTTATCTATTATGCGCGAAACCGCAAATGAAAATAAAATAAATTTACGTCGTTTATATAGGATTGCATAAGCAGCACGCACCAACAGGAATAAGACAAACGTGCATTAACTCGTTTATCTCATTCGACGCCCAATCGTACTCGACAAGCAAGAACAAGTATTATAGAACCAGCCGATTGATACAGGAATGTACAAATCGGATTATTTAACAAAAACTTGTTAAAACATGATTGCCCGCGGTCTATTATATCGAACCGAGTTTGAGCTATATCTTAATTAATATTAGTTGATGTTCACAAGATGTAGTCGAGAGTCGAGAGCTCAGTCGGTGTCTAAGAGTCTTCCTAGCTAGGTAGATGAAATTATAAATCGACCCCAAAGCCCTACACAACGACCCCTTTTTTTCTGGGTCTCTTACCGCCCCCATTTAGGCCTGCAGCGCCCACAAGGGGGCGTTATCGCCCACGTTGGGAAAGACTGTATTAAATAGTACACCTATGACCTACTTTATTTACTCTAGTACCTACTGAAACTTAGATCATTTTTTTTTATCATACTTAATTAATTAGAGATGGGGCCGACTAGCCGGCAGTTTAACCGACTAGTAGGCCGACTAGTCGGCAATTTTGGAACCGACTAGTCGGCTAGTCTGCTATTCGGCAAAACCCCTAGTCGGCCCATCTCTACTTTTAATGTAAACAACGAACTGTCGATGTATAGATATGGAAGAAGTAAATAAAGATCTGTCACTTTCACATAAATGTATTGGATTTTTGTTTACATTTTTGATATACGTTTTGAAATAGGGTCAGAGAATTAACAGATTACTGAACAGGGTAAGTAGTAGTAGGGTATAAGTAGGTACTTTATAAAAAGTAGCCCAATTCTGCAGAATCCATGAGTTGAATTCTCAGTCATTTCTTTACAAACATTACTTAAATCTAAATGTATTTCAAAAAATTCAAAGGTTTATTGATGACTGATACTGAACCTTAATTATTTATAAAAAAAATACACAGTTTTTTGAGGTTACGCGCCTCAATGATGAATGAATGTAATTTTGACGAAGGAAGTGACGTACATGTAAAAATTTGACATATTTGTCTATGATTATTCATTCATTCATTCCGTCACCTTTTTCCATTTCCGCCCGACATTGGCGAGAGACGCACCGTCATTGTGGTGAATTAAAAACGGCCGAATTATCTCATTGTTTGTCGAAAAGGAGGAGTAAAAATGGCTTTACCACGAGTTTTCTTCGACGTAGCCGCTGACGGCAATCATCTTGGAAGGATTGTTGTCGAGGTAAGTGGAAATATGAAAATACAACATGTCATTCCGGTTGGGCGGACGACCCGGCCGGCGTGATAGAATGTGTGATGCTGGGAGACCACGCTTTTCTCGAACATTCACACCATTGTTTCGAATCTGCATTTCACTATGAGTATTTTTCCTTCGAATTATTAAGTTCATGTTTCGAAGTCCTAGAGATAACCAATGATGATCTATTTGCGAAATGTGGAAGCGGCATGCGGTCTAATTTATTTGTACAAAAATTTCATATCAAATCGTGCTATGTACCTATAGGTAACAGGTAGGTATAAGTAGTGTCTAACATAACAAGCTCTCATCTTAGATAAAAGTACCTAAACGTGAAGGTCGTTTGTTGTTAGGTCTTTGATTGTAAGTGGAAATTGCCATTGAACGTTTTATTTATGTTTACATTACTTAGCGAGACGATTGTGAACTGCAAAGTTCCTACTTGAGTGCTGAGTGCAAAATTTCAGCATTACATATAGGTACCTACTTATTAGTCATCTTGATAATTTCTTTACTACATAGTGACAGTGACACACCCACACGTCTATATTTATAGTTTTAGTGTGGATTAGAGGAATCTCAGGTCATAATAAACTCATTAATTACAGTGTATGTTGCATAAATTCTCTAATAAAAGTATATCTAAATGATGATATGTTTTGTTTTTGTTACAGCTCAGAACAGATGTGACACCCAAAACATGCGAGAACTTCCGGGCGCTGTGCACCGGCGAGAAGGGCTTCGGTTACAAGGGCTCCACTTTCCACCGAGTCATCCCCAACTTCATGTTGCAAGCGGGAGATTTCACAAACCACAATGGCACCGGTGGCAAGTCCATCTACGGTGAGAAGTTCGCTGATGAGAACTTCGTCCTGAAGCACACTGGCCCAGGAGTGCTATCCATGGCCAATGCTGGCCCCAACACTAACGGGTCCCAGTTCTTTGTCACCACGGTGAAGACCTCCTGGTTGGATGGCCGACATGTTGTGTTCGGAAATGTCGTTGAAGGGATGGATGTCGTGAAGCAGGTGGAAGGCTTCGGCTCCCAGTCTGGCAAGACCTCCAAAAAGGTTGTCATCTCCGACTGCGGCCAGCTCTAATTTAACTGTCTATAATTAATAATTATTGCAATATTTTAAGTTAAACTCTTGTCCTCCCAAATAATACCTTCCCTGTTTCAAAGAATAAGCTATGGGTCATTCCAATTATGTTAATGAAATTATTGCCGTTTTTTAGGAAGCAACCTAGGAATTGCATTTATTTCTGTGCATTGTTTATTCATAATAAAGTAAATTAACTTTACAATCTGTTTCATAATTTATTATCCTTTTACAACGACTGCTTGACCTTGACAATACAGACATACCGACACCTAGATTACTTAGCAATGTTATCCTATACGTATGTTGCTTAGCTATTAGTACCTACTTAAATTATACATATTAACTACCTATAGCCACAGAATACATAAATAGTACAAGTACCATAGCATAGTTTTTTAGTACCTACTTGCTATTGGTTTTTGTCAGAAATAAATAATAATCATTGTAGGTATGTATGTAACGTCTAATGTATGAAGGTTCCTTAATTAATATAGTTTTTTGTGCTTCTATTGTGTTTGAACCACAATACCTACTTACTTAAAAGTCCTTACAGATTTTTCTTTACACCAAACAACAAGGCACCATATTTTATCATTACCGTAAAAGGCACCAACTTTGCCAACACCAAAACATTGCCCAAAAAGCAGTATCTATGCAAATCTGTTAATATTGAAAAATATTTTAGCGTTATGGTTATATTTACTAATTGGCAGAAAAGTAGATTATGTATCTGACAACATGATGCATTGCCTTGGTTTCCAACTTCGTTCAGTCACCTGTCAGGTCTTGTCGAATGTGATGTGTTTTTTGCGGGCAAATTTTTCAGATATATTAGAGTGAATTTTACGTCACGGCGAAAACGCAGGAAAGTTGATTTTTCTGTATGTTATAGAATACCAATTTTAAAGCATTTTTGATTAGGTTTCAGTATTCTAAGCCTTAAAATACAACAGTAATGGCGGTGGGCAAAGATACCCTGAACTGTTCAGACCTATTCTTGTCAACTTTGCCCTTCATCAAAAAGCACATAGGGTTGCCAAAATTTCATTTTAACCGACACAAAAAAAATGAGGATCCCAATTTATCATTTTTTTTTGTTTCATTTAGATTGTTTTCTTGAAACAAACTAAACAATCACAAACATCAATCACTGTAATTTGCAAAATATAGTGTATTCGTTATAATTTTTAAGAAAACAGTGTTTTTCTTAAAAATTATAACAAATACATACTTAGTTACTTGGTTTGTCAAACTTTGATAATACATTTTTATTTCTAATACTAAATTCTAATTTACATAGCATTTCTGATATTCGCAACATTCGAAACTTATAATAGACACGTGACAACCCTAGAGAGTTACAACAGCTTGTTAGGATTTGTATGGAAAAGAGTAATAATCGCTAGGTAATATTGCCCACTGATTTTACTGCAAAACTGCTTATGCTACAAACAAAAATTTAAAGACTAGGCCTAGATTATATATTTTTCTAGATATTATCTGAATTACGTATAAATAGGACTCGAATTAAGTCAAAAAATAGGCGTGGGCAATGTTGGTCACAACTGCGGATTATTTTGCCCGCGATGAAAATCAAGAAAAAAATAGTTTTAAAGTAATATATTTATTCAAATAGTTATGTAATGCACCATATGATCGCAATACACCTTACAAATAAATAAAAAATGTATGCTCCTATAGAAAAAAAAGGAGTTTTTTTCGATTTTATAAAAAAAACGGGAAAAGTTGGTGCCTTTTACGGTAGCTGCTGCGCCCCGTGGTTTGACCCGCGTAAGTCCCAATCCCGCGGGATAATCGGGATCAAAAGAAGGCTATGACCTTCTCCAAGGCCCCATCTTTCTCTACACCAATATTCATTAAAATCGGTTCAGTTATGCGTGAAAATGTAATAATAATAATAGAGATACTTTCGCATTTATTTTAATAGACTAAACCGATCATACGTAAATTACTTATTAGACTATTCGACGTTGCCGAGCCAGTAAGCCAATTTCTAGAAATTGACAGGCCAGTAACAAAAAAAAACTGGCCAAGTGCGAGTCGAACACGCGCACGTAGTTTGCGTGTCATTATCACAAAAAGGACACGTTTTATTGGATGGGCTATTAATCCTTTTTAGGGTTCTTTTGTACTTGTAATAGCTTCAACAAATTTTGACTTTTGGCTATCACGGTTAGTGAGATAAGTACAGCCTGGTGGGTGATAGACAGACTGACAGTGGAGTGCTAGTTTAGTTATAGTCCCATTTTTGCCCTTTGGGTACGGAACCCTAAAAAAGAACGTCAGTTCACGAATTATTTACTTATACTTACCACTGATACTGCTGATACAAAAGTTGTTATTTTGTAGGGTGTGCCTGTAGTAATGTACATAGCAGACTTTTCTTTACCTCGTTTGGTACTAGTAACAAAATACTAAGGCGTTGGTTTTTAATGAAGAAAACGAGATGGGTAGTTTACTTTTAAACTTTATTTAGGTAGGCTTGACAAGCATTTATTCAATTTATTTTGACATCTTATTACCTAGGTATAGAAGGAAACCAACAGCTATTATTAAGGTAGCTACATACAAACTAGAACAATAAAATTAAGTTTAAAAGAATCACTATCTACATGATAAAGAATCTTTTGATGTGTATGAAGCTACATTTTACAGACTTGGAAAATAGAATTAAAAACCCTAAGAAAAAGCGATAAATTCTGTGTATTTTAAACTTTCGCCCACAGACCGCAGCGCGCCAACAATCTTGCCAACAGCTAGGTGCACGCGCACTGCGCACGCGGCACGAGCGAGCACAAGTGCGCCCGCCCGCTCTACGTTTATTTAGACTGGAGGGGGGGGGGGGGCGCAGAGGTATTTCAAGGGGGGCGCGGGCCACCTGTGCAGTTAATACCTGCGATCGCTGAGAGAATGCATTCCAGACGGCTCGATATGACCAATGAAATTATTTCAAATTGACGCCTCTAAAGAACATAATATTTTTTTCTCAGTCGGTCAATATCAGCCTCTAGACTAGCCCCGCGGTCACCTCACGGGCGCTATCAAAGGTATTTGGTACAACTTACCTGACCTGATAATCTGGACTGGAGGACGGGGGGGGCGCGGATTTTTTTTTATGGTCGAAAGGGGGGGGGCGCGACTCAAATAAGTTAGGGAACCCCTGATTTAGACTGACTAGAGTGTCATTGGGGCGCCACGCGCCTGTTACAGTGCGGAGGACGTAGATTCAAATATCGCCAGTACCAAGTAAAGGTCGCTGCATACGTAACGATATTTTTTTTAATGCTATTAAATATTGGTTTTAGTGCCTACTTTGGTTCCGATAAAATTCGATAAGTATTTAAAGCTAGGTTAAACTAATAATTTAGATGGTGGTTTATTATCTACTTAATCTAAAACACAACCAAAGAACACCTTCCTATTTATTATTGATTGAAAAACCTAGCTAGATAAATCAAGAATATGAATTAAGGAGAATGCCCATTTTCTTATGTGATGACCACTTGTTTGACACCACAGGAAATAATCATACATAACACTCATCTCACATAAAATATAATGCCGTTGTAATAAGCAAGTATTATGTTGACATTTGGCAATCCCTGTTTGTTATCTAGACATTTCTTCATTGAAAAAAAAAAACATTATTTCAAACGCGTAACTACCTATTTAAGGAAGTTACACTATTATGTACCTACTTAGCTTAAAATTTATTGCATTTCTGAGCATGAAAATTGTAAGGAAAGGATTTTTATTGCGACCTGTCTACTGCTAGAAAGCAAATTGTATTCCAAGCCAATTGGAATTATTGAACTGCGTAGATTGATATCGATTACCTATCTAAGTTAATATTTCGAGAATGACCAGAATTCCAAAAAATTAAACCTTCGTAAATTGCTCATTAATTCCGAATCTATCTAGGTTCTTTAATATCATAAGGTAGCGAACGCTAGCACTAAAGCCAGTGTATAGAAGTGCCGATGCCCTGGTGCCGGTTGGTCGGATCCCGAGCCGTGGTTGCACAGGGACGTGGTGCAGCAGGAAGTGCAGGCGTAGAGCTTTGTGCGTTCACCGATGACTATGCAGCCGGGCTCGCAGTGCTTCGTGCAGTTACGTTCTAGAGCCCACATCTTTAGTGCAGTTGTCGAGTTCTCGTTCGATGTCGTGTAGGAGAAGCGCTTTACCTGAAGCACACGAATAATTGTATAGTAAGTTTGTGTTTTAAATGCTAGGTATGTCTAATATCTATTGATATTGGCACTGCGTCGGAGTTATATAAGTTAAAAGGTTGAGCTTTAGCATGTATTTCCTGCCTAATTCTTCCGTTTTTTTTTCGGTCGGCTTTTGTTTTTAACAACTGGCCGTTTCCACCGCGGAGCGGCAAGAGTTCGGTTATTTATTAATCAGACTTGCTACGACTAAAAGGATGCAATCACAGATCAGAATGTTCAGAAATCTGTGGTTGCAATAGTTCGGGTAACAACCGAACTACTGCAACTAAAGATTTTCTTCAAGTCGGGAATGATCAGGTTTTTTTATACCTAAGTGTGCCCCACTTTGACCACATCGTCACTTACCATTCAGGTGCGATAATTAGTGGTTAAATGATACAGATTTTGTCACACGATAACAATTATGGTCACCCTTACCGCTTACCTGCCTGCCCCATTAAAGTCAAAGCTATTATGGTTCACAAAGGCAGCACAGTAATATAAGTCAATTAGAATCTATAATAACCTTTCATTAAAGGGTGCAGGATGGAGGAGGGGACAGTAGGTTAAATTGTTGGGTAAGTACCTAACAATTATAATATTTAATAGGTATTACTATCAACCACAGTTTACCTAGTTGTGGGTGCCTCTTCGCTTGTCATATTTAGCTAATAACATGCATTAGGTACGACAGTTAGGTTGATTAATCTTTTTTATAGTAGTTTTAAAGTATAAGATACATATCGGGAATCTGGACACTCTGTGGTTGAGTTCTATGTACCGTGTTTCACACATCTCAGGCGCGCTGGCACGCGATAGCCTCTACAGACAGGTCTGCTTCCGAACCTCTTATCAGTATGTGTGTTCTAAGGTTTAAAGTGACGTGGAGTTGTGCCAGTACAGTACTTACATTATTTACCTGCCCTGTTAGCTACGCGAACTACACCGAAGCCGTTTAAAATATTCAACGACTGACCTGATAATTACAACATTGTGGTAGTATTGATCATGACAAATACCACAATCGATTTCGGTGAACTGTACCTACCCAAGGACGTCTAGGCTAGACCTAAAACTTCTTTTACTCGATGAAGCAACCATCAAGACCCTGTTAAATAAACCGCCCGGGCATCGTAAGGTGATGACTGATTTTGAAGATGTGCCATGATTTCGATTTCATATCAGTATTCTAACGAAATGTGGCGGTATGTGTGTTAATTAATTGGTCTAATGTTTATACACATTGTACCAAATAATAGGTATAACTACATAGTGTTTTTTTAATAGTCAACCATAAGTGTAGTTATCGACAACACCAGTTCAAACGATTTTAGTCAATGATTTAAGAGCTACATAAATATTGTTAGCTGTAAATGTGGGCGGCTGTAATATCCAGTACCTAGGTGTTTTGTAAATCGATAAGTACTTAAGGTTGGTTCTACATTATCCAATAGGCAAGCAGGTGGAGATGTTGATGGCAGGTTCGGTCTGTCACCGAGGCGGTATTAGCAACATGGACGCAAACCTTTACTTTTTAATTAGGTAGATACCTATCTAACATAATAATCTAAATACGTGTCATAAGTTTAGTCAAACAATTTGAACCTCTCAGTAAAAATTTATAATCAGGCAGCGTTTGTTTTTGCCTAATCCTATTTAAGTCAAGGAAAATCCTTCGGTAAGTCTCTAGAATCCTTAATTGAATGTTTTTCAGATTCATTCAGCCATTTTTATGTAAAGCAACCACAAAGTTAATCAATTATCAAGACATTATACTTTCTTTGTAAGTTTCGGACGGACCTACATTTGGGGAAACTCTTATCGTTATGTCTTCAATGCGGACGGTTCCCTTTGATGCCAGCTTTGTCTTTGGGCACTCCTTAAACAAACTCCAGTGGCACCAGAGTTTGTTGCTGAATCTGGTGGGGGCTGTCGACTGTCGTACCAGCTTACCATACAACGTCCTCGTTTCGTGGATAAGGCACGTGCACCAATGCCCAGTTGTTCCCCTTAATGTCGGCTGTCTTCAGGCACCTCTGTTTATCAATGATTTAGAGTTCGCTGTTGGGTACATATTATGCTTAGCTTACTATACAAACTCTCCAGTCATTAAAACATGTAAACAAATGCGAAGTCGTTCTATTGTCAGCTGTCTTCAGGCACTTAAGGTCGTCAATGGTAACATCAGACTCTTAACCTGCAGCTTACCATACAAACTCTCCTGTCGTTATGACATCTGTGCGCCAACAAGGTGTTGTTCTGTACAATATCAGCACATTTGTCTTCCGGCACCTCCGCCAGACATCGAAAGCACCAGAGCTCATTGTTGGGTCTGGCTGCGGCTGATGTCACGTGGACGGAGTCCCGGAGGAGGTCCGATTCGCCCTCTGAAACATGAGATTGCGGGATTATTAAATATTAATAAAATATCTAAATAAATCTGATTAATGAAGCCTTACTGAGCTTATCTATTAGGTACATATAAAATTCGAAGTCCTGACTGACCTATATATCAACGCAGAGCACAAATCGCTGGTCCTAGAGGTAAATTTGGAGCATGTGTTCTATGTGGTGTGTAGGTATCCACAAAGAAAAAGTATTTGGAAAATCGGGATTATGACTCACTCGGGTGAAACCGCGGGACTTTGCTAGTAACATAATATTATTCTTATCGGTGATAGTGATTATGCCCATACCTTCGCAAAAGTTCATAAGTTATCTTTAGACACTCTAGCTGCTGTTATTATTATTATAGACCGCGTTGTGGATTTTAATTACTTCGACATGTACACTAGCGCTTATCTAGAGTGCCAAATTAGATCAAATAACCATTTAATTTAAGTAAGTGATAAAAGTAGGTGTTAGTTGATATTACTTAGGGTAAGTAATCAATTCTTAGGTCAAGGGTATTGTCTGATATTATACGCAAGCAAGTAGATATTTATTTATCGACTACAGGAGTGCCCAGCGGTTTTACCAGCGTACCTAGGTACCTATAAGTCTCGATTCCGTGGTAATATCGGGACAGAAGTAGCATATGGCAACTATTGTTTATTCTGTGCCTACCTATGTGTTAAAAAAACTAAACATGTTTCCAGCTATCTACAAGCCGAGTTTCGTCGCAATCGGTTCAGCGGTTTTGTGAGAATGAATTTAATATATCAACAAAATAACAAAGCTAAATTGTAATATTAGATGTGAACAAAGAATCTGTACCTACCTAATATACAAAATGATGCAGTATTTCATGATTTCGAATATAATAAAGTAAAGAAAAAAATCATTGATACGGAAATACAGTAGAGTGCTACAAAAAGCTGGTAGTTAAGAAACAGACAGACAGACAGACAGCGAAGTCTCAGTAATAGGGTCCCGTTTTTACCTTTAGGTACGGAACCCTAAAAAAGGATGAACTGAAAGAAAAAATAGAAAAATAAGTCCCCGATTTTCGAATAGGCGCTAGAAAGAAAACATCCCCAATGCGCAAGGACATCAAACTGAGCATGCGCACTAGACCAATGACTGTTGACATTCACACAACCAGCTTTAGACACGAATATTTTCTAAACCTATTCTAAAAATACATCTCTGAAGAATACTACGGAAACATGTAAATGAGTTGAATATTAATAATAATTGCTTTTGTTGCTTGAACTGACCTGGGATGAGTAAAGATACAGAGAGCAGGATTAGTGATCTCATGGCGGAGTTGGACTGTACAGCGCATGCGCCAGCATCCGGCTATCGATCGTCTGTGGACCTTACCTGTTGCTGTCCAGGTTGGGAGACCACGCCTACTTTTACGGAAACAGATTACGAACTTTAGATCTGCCGATAGAGTTCTGGGATAGGTTCTGCAACTAAAAAGTCTCAACTATGACTCTGTTAAATTTGTTTCGAAAATAATTCATTTTTTTTCATATATTTGCAACGTTTCGCCTAAGCTTTTGAAGTGCTGGTAATTACTTGAAAAATAAAAAAAACGATTTCTGAATCGTTTTCAAAATAAAAATTGAACAGAGCTGAGGCATAGTTAAGGCATTTTAGTGGAAGAATACATTTCCTGACCGTGAAAATACTTAATTATGAATAGTATAAATAAAAATGTTTTTTTTATGAATTTTGAATTTTAATCCGTTTTCCATTTCGCTGTTCTCTTAACAAAAAAGGTTGTGTGTGTTTGTCTATTTTTCCGAATACATATGAAGAGCCAGGATGGCCTTGGATGGCCTTCATCAGAACTCATACTGTAGGACTAAGAAGGTAGATGGGCGCGGGATATAAAATAATGGTGTCCATTTACAATCATCGTAGTTTTATTAACAATTGGTGTCTACATTCACAAAATAACTATTCCATCCCTTAATTTATAATGGTTACTCAGTAGGAATCAACTCAATTATGTTAGGAAAGACGTGATGACGGAAATACAAAGCGATTCGTCAAGTGCGTGGTGCACGGTCTCCGTCTCGATCACAGAATGACAAGATGGCAGCCCCGAACAACCATCGTCGATGACGCTTCGCTAGGTTGACTGATGACTGTGACAGTCCATCAACCTGATGCTTTACATCGGCGGCGCCGTCACGGCCGGACTGACTTTCGACCGTCCTCGGGCGATTTATCTGAAACAGCAATCTATGATCAATGCACAATCCGCTCGTTCATCCTGACTACCTTTAACATCTTCATCTTTATCAGCGCAAAATCAGCTGTGGCTTGGACACATTTCGTCAACAGAGACAAACCAACCCTTAGGTCTAGCTTGGACGACGCATTTCGTCTACAGAGACAAGCGAACCCTCCAGGTCTGGATTGGACGACACATTTCGTCTAGCGACTACACATGTTTGCCAAGAAACATCTGTATTGCTCCTTGCTCTGAATTTGCTTAGTTCATTGAAGGTACGGTATACCTAAGAGTTTGTTAGAATAGCTCTCTTTCACCAGGGAACATGACGAACCACTATCAAATAAAATGGGGCAGACCCACCAGAATATGTTTCCGAAGTAAGTCCTTGACTGTAGCTTTCCCACCGTTTCTCCCCTCCGGGCAGTTAGCTTCCACGTGCCCTTTTAGTCCATACGTATAGCAGGTTACAGAGGTCACGTTCTCCAACGTGCGTGATGAACTCGGCGGATTTTCTTGAAACTTAAATCCGGAATCTTCTCGACGTTTTTGACATTCGTTTTTCAGCATCCAGTTTGGTTGTTTGGCCCTCGTTTTGGGCTGGATTCGATCCCACTTCTGATGAAGAGCCAGGATGGCCTTGGATGGCCTTCATCAGAACTCATACTGTAGGACTAAGAAGGTAGATGGGCGCGGGATATAAAATAATGGTGTCCATTTACAATCATCGTAGTTTTATTAACAATTGGTGTCTACATTCACAAAATAACTATTCCATCCCTTAATTTATAATGGTTACTCAGTAGGAATCAACTCAATTATGTTAGGAAAGACGTGATGACGGAAATACAAAGCGATTCGTCAAGTGCGTGGTGCACGGTCTCCGTCTCGATCACAGAATGACAAGATGGCAGCTCCGAACAACCATCGTCGATGACGCTTCGCTAGGTTGACTGATGACTGTGACAGTCCATCAACCTGATGCTTTACATCGGCGGCGCCGTCACATATTATATAGTAGGTACTCTGTAGTGTAAATAACAATAAAAATAAAAATCCAAACATTTTCTTAGTATTTATCTCGTAAAGTTTACATCATTATTTTCACTTTACCTTCACCCTTGCGTGGCTACGATTTGAGAAAGCTGGTTGCCTCTGGGGTTTACATTTATTTCCCAATCACCATGCGAAACATACACTTAGTTGGACGTTAGATGGCGCTGTGAACAGATAAGTATTTATTCATTATTGCCTCACTAGCTGCACCTCGTGGTTTTAGCCGCGTTTGTCGTGATCTATTGGAAAAGGGAGTTTTCACGATTTTTCACTTTTGTTCGGAAACTACTGGGCGGCAAACTTCGATGGACGCGCGTCGCCGTAGTGTCGCTAATCGCTATTAGCCTTATTAATAAACGTGGAGTAAGGTCGGAGTAATTATACCACTTTTTGTTTCTGTCTGTCAACTTTGAAAGTTCTTGTCACGGAAAAAGACAAAGGGTCTCACTACTCCGACCTTACTCTACGTTTATTAATAAGGCTTGCGTATTCTGTGGTTATGTACACTCAGATAATACACTCAAAATATAATAGGTACATACTAATTTGTATTTAGAAGCTACTCAGTTATTTAAGTAGCCCTCAAATAAGTGACGGTTTCAGTATTCGACCGTTAGTCTTTTGGTAGTAGTCTCTTCCTTTATTATAAGTAGGTATATATAGAAAACGAACACTACATTCTGATGTGATTTATCTAATTCTTGTTAATTAACGTGAAGTACCATAGATGCATAGGTCAGTAATTTTACCACTTTTTGTTTCTGTTTGTTAACTTTGAATTTTTTTGTCACGGAAAAAAAAAACAAAGCATCTTCTCACTACTCCGACCTTACTCCACGTTTATTAATAAAGCTATAATTAAAAACAATCGGGTATAAAGAATATTTTTAAGCTATTGCATAGCTTTTATCGCGGGTTTTGAGCGCGGCGACCAAATCAAGAAATTCCGTAACGAAAATAAAACCTGACATGGGGGTGTTAGGTTTTATTTTTACTCCAATTCCCTCGCGCGCGGCCAATTCAATATCTCCCGTAGTAAAGCTATTGCACAGCAACAGCTTTACCGCGGCAGTCCCCGAGTGCTACACTTTTTTTAATTTTAAAACACTTCGGTTCTCGCTAAGCTATGAAAAAATTGACTGTCTGTCTACGTTGTTAAGGTAGCAAACTCCACTCTTCACCCTTCGGCGCTTCATCGAAACACTTTGATCCGGCTAAACAATCTCAACTTTACAGATTCTTAAGAAAATTAAAAAGTTTTCTTTCGTCGCTTCAAGATACCGACGCGACGACGCGACGGTAGACTTATCAGATAGATTTGAATTTAATTACGACACAAAAGTTTGCAGTTTGTAACAACAACAGTTAGATGCAGGATACAGCTAAGCTAGGTACCTACTTATTAGCTGGCTTCACAAAGAATGTTACGGATTTAAGGGGAAGATACCTACTCTTTTCTCCATACAAACTTTACAAACGTAGTCGACGACTTCCTCCCTGGATAAATACATTAGAGAAAATGATTATGCCATAAAGACTGCCTCGCTGATTCGCAGGGTGCGGGTCTGTGACAACAGCATTCTGAGGACAGTGGCTGACCGCTATGACTCCCTTATGTGGCAGTCACTTGTGAGAGGAGTAATATGAGGCTGCTGCCGCTCTAGCATTGCAACATGACATAAAGAATAATTAAATGAATGAAATTGAATGAACTGAATTGACATTATTTTTAAGTTATTTCTAATTTATTTAATTTTAACATTTTAAGTATTACTAACTCTACTTATAAGGTTGTGTTTTTTACTAACAATTATGTATGGGCCACGAAGTCTGAAATAAATGATTTTTATTTTTATTTATTTATTATTTATAAAACTTATATCAGCCATGATGATGCCCCTACATTTTGATTTTTTCCATTTTCGGTTTGCTCTTTGAGTTAATTCACTTGTACCTTAGTTTTTAATTTATTAGAGTCGACCTCTGTGGCGCGTTCGTGCGAATGCCCGACTGCAATGCAGATGGTTGCGAGTTTGATTTTCACCGAGTGCTAGTATTTATTTATGCTTAAAAATAAATATTTTTTCTGGTCTTGATGTCCCTCTATTTTTCTATTTAAATAATAATGTAATGTACCTATTTACAAAAGAAAAATAATTTTAAGTATTAAATCCGTTCTTGAGTCACCGTAAAACAAGCTTAGTGGCTTACCACGGGGCTAGATGGCGCTATGGGTTGTTCACAGAATTTATTATTTTTTGTTATTATACTCGTAATAATAAACCAAATATTTGATAGGTACCTAAGTAGCTACCAAGTGGGTTACCTACAAAAGTTAATTAAAAGGATCGTTTTAAGTAGACTTTTGGTTTCGTATTGGTTCGATATTATTATTATGGTTAAATTGGATGAAACTTTCAGTAATTAATCTTGGCTTAACGTCCGAAATATAAAAAAGTCGTAAAAACCCTGTAGTTTCATAAAGTTTAAATCCTTTGAAGGTATGGTCTTTTGATGGTAAAGGGTAGTCTAAATTCTATTTAGGTTACTTCTATAGGTCAGTTTTAGTCAACCAATTAATTCTGCGTAGGGTTTTAAACGTTTTTAGGGTTCTGTACGAGGGAGGAAAATTCCTTAAAATATATGATAAACAGTTTTTTACTCTATTACCGGATTCTGATGCTGATATTAATCAGTTACTTACCTACATAAAACATATCCTAGCTAAAGCTATAGCTACAAAAATGTAAACAAAAAACTGATACCTACATTTATTTGAAAATGACAGCTCTTTATTTACTTTTTCTTTTGATATTGACAGTTCTTTGTTTATGTACATTTTTGATCTAAGATTCTGAAATAGTACAGTGTAAAATTAACAGTGGGTAAGTGTAAAGTACAACATTTTTTTTGGTTATTTTATTAATTTAATTTAAGTAGGTACCCCTAAATACTTTTAAGGATTTTTCTCACAAGAGGTTATTTTGATTTCAATAATATTATCAATAAAACATTTTTATACAAAAAGGAAGTATATTTCAGAAATGTAGATAAAAATGTTAACAAAAATCCCATACATTTATTTGAAAGAGACAGCTCTTTGTTAACATTTGCCTTTCAGATTGACAGTTCATTGTTTACATTTTTGATCTAAGTTTCCGAAATAGAGTACATATAGGCCTAATAGTAGGTATTTTGGTTGTAGTTTTTAAATGAAATTTTAATCTACCCTAGTAGGTAGGTACAGTTACTATTAAATTCCACGTTAAAGGTTGGAAACGTTTTATTGGAATGGTATAAAAAGTTGTTTCCCCCAACCGAAAATTGGATTTCATTGTTCTTTCGTTATTTTCATTAGCGAACCTAGCGACTTTAATTCCAAGAAAATTAAAGAGGGTAAAGATTTTTACGACAAAATACTGGGTTATGGCTTTGTAAAAAAATGTCTACTAGCTCGTTTACACTGCCTAGCCTATAGACTGCTACTCGTAGGTCTAAGCGTAGCAAGAAGTGTAATGAATGAATGAGTAAAATAAACAAAATGAAACACTACCTACATAAGACTTACTTTTCTATACAGAATAATGATATTGATATAGTTCCCACAAGAACGCAGGTGAAACCGCAGGATAAAGCGGAACCGCAGAATAGGTAGGTACTACTATTTTCATAAAATACAGAGATTTTTTGTACCTATAGCTGTTAGCTGTAACTACCGCAAACTGCTGTCGGCTGTCAGTTTTGTCATTTGTCGCTATAAGTAATCAAATTCGTCAGCTCCCAGATTCCTCAAAAACTTATAAATTTTTTCTTCAAACAACTTGACCTAGCATGAATTTTATTCGGTTTATTAATATCCGTAAAGGGTAAAATACGTGGAGAGCGAGCAGTGAAATACCGCCGAGGAAAAATTAACGTTGTGCTCGGAGGTTTTAAATTTCGGGTGTTTTCAACGTAGAATATACCATATCATCTAATCTTCATTTTTTCTTCTCCTTTGTGTTCTGCGCAGCTCAGCAATCTGTACTATACATTTAACTGGTCCTTTGGGTGGTCCGACTTGGTCATGTCATTTTGTTTAAGGTATAGTGGGGTAAATCTGATATAACTTATTAAATGGGTAAATCCGAATTTATTTAAAATGGATTTAATATCACTCTGATTAAAGGTCTATTCTGTATTTACCCCACTTTCAGAGTTACCCCAGTACACCTTCACTCCAAAAACATCTTTATCTATCTGGTGTCAGAAACGGTTGAGGAGGTGAGGTACGCTGTTCCTCCTCAATCTTGTAAAGCTGAAACTACCAGCTCCTGATAAATCATTAGCCAAGGCGTTTAAATGTTTTGATAGCTTTAGTTGATAGTTGGTGCCTTCTGAGCAATCTCTTCCTTAGCCGTCTTCAATCCGAGATCGTGCAGCAAGTATTGTTGTAATCTAATCTTCTGCACATATATAGCTTTCTAGGCGTTAACACCTTACATAAATGATTAAAAGGTCATCAGTAGGAAAAGTCCTTGACTTCTTTTTTAAATTTTTTGGGTCAAGTTTTGGGCTTCGTCCATTAAAATAATGATATTATTATAGTTTGCACAAGATCCCCATACTACCGTATACATATTGCGGTAACACGTAATACATATTATTCATAAGGATTTACTATGTTCTTGAACTCTCCAGCTCCACACTTAATTTTGGAAGATAAAGCTTTAGTGTAAAGACTCCGTTTGGCTCTTGTCCAATATCACCTCTTAATATGTAGTTTGAGTAGGTACTTTGGAAGTTCCTTTCATGTACAAGAAGCTGCATTACAAGGGCTGCATTTGTCCATTTTAAGGCAAGAAAAATCTACAATTATCGTGTCTTAAGCACCCTCAAGCGTGTCTCAATTTTTTTTTTCGTTTTGCAAAAAGTCGCTAGACCTTTTAAAGTGTTCGTGATAACCGGGAAAATTACCAACAATATACTGAACCGTTTTTGAAAAAAGTGGAAAGAGCCGAGACATCACTTTTGCCTCGATAATTCGGTCGTTACTACAAAATGTGCATCTTTATTCACTGAGTAGGTAGATAATACCTATTACATACCCACATCACAATTGTAGGTAACAATTTGCCACAGTTGAGAATTGCTTCAATTTGCATATCCCTCGTAATCCCGGGATCTTTCTGCTTGAATTGCAACATTGAGTGCAATATCCTTGAGGTATATTGTCTTTGAGGTAGGTAAGTAGATTTGCACTACCTGTGTAGGTACCTGTAAAGTAAAAAGCTTTTCTCCGAAAGTTGGGTTTGTAACTTTCGTAGAAAAGCTGTTTTATTTTATAAACGACTAGTCCCGCGGTTTCACCCGCGTACTTTCCGATCCCGTGGGAATATCGGGATCAAAAGTAGCAAAAGCCTTTGTTACTCCCCAATAATGTAGCTTTCTTTTAGTAAAATAATTTTTGTAATCGGTCCAGTAGTTTTTGAGTTTATTCATTACAAACATACGACATACATACACACAAAAATACAAATCTTTCCTCTTTACAATATTAATAGTGTAGATGTAGAAGTGTAGACAAGGCTCGCGGTGCCATCTACCGTCGGTGAAGTTCGACACGTTAAGAACGTGGGTACTGTTACCATTTCCATACAAACATAATACCAAAATAAATTATGAAAAATTTAGTTTTTTACCCTAATATCGATATTATTCGGATTAAGATTTTATTTTTACCACAAGGTTGTCCAAAATATTCAATCGAAATGAAATAAAACTGAGAAACATTTTTTCAGCGTAAATTACTAGTTTACATCTCATTTGATTTATATTATTCCCAATAAAAAGTAATTTACGCTGTAAAAATGAAAAAAATGTTGCTTCTCCGTTTTATTTCATTTCGAATTAATATTTTGGAAAACCTTGTGGTGGGGGCCCTATAAAAATAAAATCTTAATCCGAATAATATCGATATTAAGGTAGAAAACAAAATTTTTCATAATTTATTTTGGTATTATGTTTGTATGGAAATGGTAACAGCACCATTGGCTTAATGATAAAAGTTTTCATCACGTAATTTTACGGCAGGTTGGTAAACAACTGTGTGAAAATGAAATTTAATCAAATTTTCATTTTTGGCGACGACAGCTGTGTTCGTCACGAATCACGATCAAAATTATCCAGTTGGAACTAAGTTAGTTTAGCTTAGCCCACCGTATAACGTATAACCCACCGTAAAAAATAAACTTGGCCGTAAATATGTCCAAGTTTATTTTTTGGAATATGGAACGTTTTAATTTTGTCCATTCAAATCACGATCGTTCTCTTCGTTCTCAAAGCACCCTACTTCTTAATTATCCTCACTCTGTTACCTCTTTCTATGAGAACAAAAAAAATAGGCGGACGAAGTCGTGGGCACTGCTAGTCTATTATTATAAGGCTCAAGAGTTTGTTTGTTTGAACGCGCTAATCTCAGAAACCGCTGCCACTGGTCCGATTTGAAAAATTATTTCAGTGTTGGACAGTCCATTTATTGAGGAAGGCTATGGGCTATATTATATTATATTATATTATTATTAGCTGTCCAGACGTTTTAGTGTTTAAACTGTAAGTCTGGGCGGCATTTGAAATAAATAAATAAATATTTTCAAAAAAATAGGCGGACGAAGTTAGTGTAGTATATCCGTTGTCTAGTACCCATAAAGCCTAGTGCATAGTTTGGGGCCAGATTGCGCTGTATGTAACGTCGTGCAATATTTATCAATATATATGTTATAGGCAATGTGTATAATCCGGCATTGTATAGAATGCCTAGGCATTGTATACATTGCCTAAAACGTTCAGGCAATGTGTATAATACGATTCATTTCATACATTGCCTAGGTATTGTATAAAATGCCCGAAGCGCATCAGGCAATGTGTATAATGAACGACGGCAGCGGTCGCCGAAGCGCCTAATACTATAAATAAAAACATTATTTACATTTATTTCATATACAGTGCGATTTTTATACATCACGCCTTTTTTATTTACAGAATAAGGCGCTTTGGCGACCGCTGCCGCGGCACGCTCGCTTCGCTCGCTCGCCATAGCGCTGCGTGTAATCATGTTCTAACATTAACCTAACCTAACCAAGTCGGGGTGCTCCGTTTAGTTTTTCCGTGCTTTATATAGTTAGATAGCATCGGGATTTTAACTTTAAATATTTTAATATTAGATACCTATTCGAATACGTACCCCCCCCCAAACCCCCTGCTAATATATAAAAGCTTATTTTAAATGAAAACTGTTGGTTTTTTTTGTATCATTATCAAATTTCCATAATCAAGTAGTAAGAAATGAAAAAGAAAAACACGTTACATACATTACCTATGCGTCAACCGGCATTCTATACAATGCCTAGGTATTCCATACATTTCCTAGGTAAAGTGTAAAATAGTTTGAACATTCAATATCATTTCACACATTGCCTGGACGACCCCGGCATTCTATACAATACCTAGGAAATGTATAGAATGCCTGCACTATACACATTGCCTATAACATATCCATTTTATATAGAAACGAGACAGTCACATAAAAATTCTATAGGCGTTGTTGTGCACTCGCAGAGAGTTGCTACATTGATGGCATTAAAATTGCTCCATCCATCCACCATTCGTATCTGAATATTCATCCGACGAGATGTGTAACTTGTTGCTCTGTGTGAAGAGGAGATTTAATTCGACAGACCACGGGCGCGGTCTTTGCGTCGTAATTATCCCAGGCCTACCAAAAGATGAAAGTAATTAAACTAGGTAGCTACATAATTATGAGTCTCTTGTTAGCTCGACCCAGTCCGTTGCTTTCCGTTTAATTAAGTATTCGGTGTCTGATTAGGCTGTACAATGATTACTAAGTTAATAATGGATTTAATAAGTAAATATTTCATGAGAAATTATTGAGTTTTTACTATTTATATTTGAAATTGTATGGTAAAGTGCACAAAATATCGTAAGTAGGATTGAAAACATACATAAATAATGTACAATTTACAAATTTACATACACTAGCAGGGTCTTACGGTTTCACCGGCGTAAGTCCCGATCCCCCGGGATTATCCAAAAAGCCTTTCTTAGTGGATATGATACCTACACACCACAAAGAAAGTGTTCTTCAAGGGAGCCCAGACTGCTGCGTTGATAAGTCAGTTTGGACTTTTAATTTTATTTCTATATATTTTAGTAAGTATAGATAGACTGCAAAAATATTATTTGACCTTCCTTTTGGCTTCGCTGTAGTCGGGTAAAAAGGAGGTACCTACTTAGTACCTACTGCGCAATAGTACCTATATGTTTTGATCCGAGTTGAAATAAGGTGACCCAGTGCGAGCGTAAACCTTTACTCAATAAACTTTTTTTATGCCCACTATCCTCTCTAAAATATCTACCCTTAAAATCCCTTAACACATGTAACTTAGCAGACAATTTATCGAGAACTTAAGCTGACATATTTTACAAGCTTTGCAAGTTACGTATAAATTTGACAAAAGGCAAAACTTTTGCGACTCACAACACTCGAGATGAACTCTCTTCGTAGGAATTAAGTACCCAATTAGAGCTCGAGCAGTTAAGGAACTTAACAATACCAAGTGTTTACTAGCTTAAAACTTGTCGAGATAGTTGTTGGTGTTAGCAAGACGGCAGTGATGAGTGTGCCGACTGACCGATCAGTGCTGTGCCGGCTTACGTATCGGAACACTTACGAGTTCGTCCGATTGTTATCTATACTAATACTAGCTGACCCGGCAAACGTTGTTTTGCCTTATAAATTATAGATAGTAGCCGATTCTCAGACCTACTGAATGCGTATGTGAAGTTTGGTGGAGATCGGTGAAGCCGTTTCGGAGGAGTACGGTAACTAACACTGTGACATGGAAATTTTATATATAAGATTATAAAGAGGAAAGATTTGTATTTTTGTGCGTTTGTGCGTCTGTATGTTTGTTATGAATAAACTCAAAAACTACTGGACTGATTTCAAAGATTCTTTCATCATTAGAAAGCTACATTCACCCTGAGTAACATGGGCTACTTTTGATACCAATAATCCCACGGAATTGGGACTTACGCGGGTGAAACCGCGGGGTGCAGATAGTCTCTGATATAGCAGACGTTAGGTCAAGTTAGAGGCCTTAGGGCGACCTGAAAACTCTAACACCACCAGCCACATTACTACACGGAAATAAGTAATAAGACGAGTTCGTTTGACGGTTACTTATGCTGATGCGTAGAGGAGAATTGACTAGAAATAGGGCGTCCACGTAACGGAGTAAAATACTATCTCTACTAAAATATAACCTAGTCATGTCAATTTGAATGCAATTTTAAATAAATGTGACTACGAGTCAGGTAAAAAATACTTCTTAAAAATACGCTACTTCTTATACCTGGAGGGTATACTGTCATACTGTACTGTACTGTCATAACGATGGTTCCACTGTCACTCTACTATAAGAATGTGACAGTAGAATCATCGTATGACAGTATCGATGTCGTATCGAAACGAACCGCAGTAACCCTCCTGGAACTGGGCTTGCAGGATCTAGGTAAGTAATGTGCTGCTAGATGACAACTCGACAAGCCCCGGCTTAATCCTGCTAAGTGATTGCAATGCACTTGCAGTACAACCAGTGGTCACGTGTAAGACAAGACAACTGAGACGACAATCGTACGGATGCGAGGAAGATGAGCTCTGTAATCCATGGGCTCTGCAACATTAGTATACCATCCAGTGACTGAACACATAGAGAAAATCTGACTAGATAAGTAGGTAAAAAGACATGGCTAGAAAGTGAATTGAATATCTCGGAGCACGTGTAATGGTGTCATTGTGAAGGTTTAAAGCACAGACTCGGCGAAACGTAGATATCTTCAAAGCCGTTTCAGAGTACGACATTCTTTTGTCGGCCGATAGTTTATCGATAGATACGATCCTACTTCCTACTTATATTGTAAACGTGAAAGATTGTGTGTAAGTTAAAATGTTTGTTATTTTTTCACGAAAAAACAGCTAAACCGATTGTGATGAATCTTGGTGTATAGATAGCTGGAGATATGAATTAATACATGAGGGTTTTTTATACCTACGTTTTTACTCTTGGATCGGCTTGCCAAAGCGGGTACAGATCAATGAGACGCAGATTATGATTGAAGGCAATCGTTCTATCCTTTTTATTGCTCGCTTACTGAGGCCAACTGAGATGGGCGTCGTCACTTAGCAACGATAATAAGGATTTTTAAGTTAATTGCATAATGAGAACAGCGTAAATATTTTTGTTGATTTGGAAAGATTTTGTATTTGTGCACAAATACTTTTCTGTTTCAAAATTTAATGCTCGAATTCAAATTGAATTTATACCATGCAAAATAATCCGGCGATTAAGTCCGAGCTCCACTGGAGACTTTCAATGCGATTATAGCCCTCCTACGTTGATTATATGAACGTTAAACTTGTATTTTTCAATTTTACAGTTGGAAGAAAATGAAATATTCTTTTCAATTCCATTTATATTTACTACTAGCTGCGTCCCGCGGCTCCCAATCCCATAGGAATATCGGGACCAAAAGTAGTCTATATTACTCCTCGGTTATGCAGCGATGAAAAATGTAATTCAGTTTAGTCAGCGATGAAGTACCTACCGGCTTTAGACCCAGCCTAAATATGTGGAATAAATCAAAGCATAGAAATACCTAATTTACATTATAGTGGGTAACAAAAAAAACCATTCTAATTCTGCTATTACGAATGCAAATAAATCTGGAACTTTATCCGTGCT
The DNA here is from genome assembly GCA_958496205.1 of Idaea biselata. NCBI lineage: Eukaryota > Metazoa > Arthropoda > Insecta > Lepidoptera > Geometridae > Idaea > Idaea biselata. The sequence continues at coordinate 175,079 of CAUEGO010000356.1, forward strand.
TACCGTGTATAAACAAAGATTTTGGGCCGTAATCTTTGATCGGAATATAATGGCCTATGAAGGAGATCTCCCTGAATTTCATTATGACATTGGAAGCCCGCTCTACCCTATATAATCTCAAGACGAATTTTCCAAACGTCTCGGAAATTTGGAAGCAGTGGTAAACCGTTCATTAAAATGTTGGAATTGAATTAGTTTGTAATATTTTTAACTGTTTTAAATGTTGAAAATATTGAAAAACTTATGAAAATATAGAAGTAAGGTTTTGTTAGCAAAAAAATCGATTAGGACGACACTGTATAGGTGTTAAATAGATGGGGTCATGGATTTTTTAGACTATATTTATCTAAAGTAATTTGTAGATAGACTGTTTGTTTGTTATCACCTATTTTAGATATTTGATTTTTTTTATAGGTTTTAATAAACCCACTTCCGTAGTCGGAGGTAAGAATCCAATACGTCCTAATAGTTTAATCCTCAACCTCCCGTTAATCCCCGGCTTACGATGTAGGCAGGCAGGCAATCTATGCATCGTAACGTTAGTGCAAAAATAACACAAAACAAAATCTAATCAACTTCTGTAACTATTTATAAGTAGGTATCTAGTGATTATAAAAAGTTTGAGTTATGTTGAGTCGATTGTTAGTGGAAAGAATATTTTATTTAATTAACAATTTTAACTTTTTTTTTTATACATTGAGTCAACATTGTTAAAATCTCGTAAAAAAGTGTATAACCTATACCTAAATTTTTCTATTTCTCGATTCTCGTGCCTATTAGAGACTGCAATCTTGTAAAATGTACAAGATTTCTTCTTGTAAAGAATCTTGTAAAATGTACAAAGTTGCCCATACGTACGGGCAACTTTGGCATAGTCTATATTTACGTAAATAAGCAGCGTTGTTGCAAGAAATAGTTACTAACTAACAAACTTTTGAAACTTACACAATTTGTACTTATATTAACGAAAATTTATGAAAGAGAATTTAAAAATAACATTCGCGAATAAGACCCGGGAAAAGTAGTTACCTAACTGTAATTAGTTTTTAAGTTAAGCTCAAAGACTTCAGTTGCGACAATACTGTTCTAGCTTTCTGTAACTGTAACACTTTAGTTTCTAGAAATTGTACAATAATTAACTTTTGACCTTTTGAGCCAGGTAGTCCCTACTATCTTTGTTTTGAGGCTTTGGTGAATAATGAAAGGTTAATAGAGATTACTCGTGGTTCGATTAATCGAACCAACTGGAAAAAAGTTCCCGTAGTTCGATTGATCGAACTAGACAGTCGAACCACGTGGCCAGAGCCGAGATTTCCCGTGATATTAAACAAATAGTTTTCAGTTAACACGTTAGAAAATGGTATTGTAGATAGATAGATAAAAACTTTATTGCACCAAAAATTTAATAAACACATTACAAAAACAAAAACTTATAGCTAATTTTAGAATAGGTACAATGGTTATGTAGTTATGTTGTGTGATTTTTGTCGCTCTTTACTTTGCGCTTTATTGAAATCACGAATCATGTAGCAATTGTGGTTGCTCTTCTGCCAAAATAAGTTACATAAGTCATGTGAGGTCACATAATATTAGATCGGACCCTCAAATCAATTAGCTAAAATATAGACGCTGTAGCCGAAGTCGTTATGTAGTCGATCATGAAGTGATATATAATTATTACGGTGAATAAAAGATCGCGAGGAAACCCGCGTCTTAAAATCAATCACAATGGCCAAATTAAGAGGTTGAAAGATAGTTAAACACTTTATTGTACCAAAAAATACAAAACACTTGACATAAACAAAAACTTACTGTTAATAATAAGAAAGGTAGTATATTTGGCGGCCTTATTATTTCTAACTCTTCCAGGCAACCTTTAAGAGTAAAAAAATCAAGCTTTTTTGACTCTTAAAGGTTTTTTGGGCTTTAATTTTGAGACTACGAAAAGAAAGGCGCCTTGCGAAAACTTTAATCTTTATCAATTTAAAAGACTTATCAAAAAATAATCAATCTACTGCTATGTTATTTAAAATGATGAGTTTAAAAAGTGCTGAAATGCAAATATCTGTCTGTTAACCTTCGGCTAGTATGTAGATAGAGGTACTACACGTCGAGTTTCAATCGGTTTCAGTTATTCATGACATTTGTAGGGCTCTCCCATCCGAATGGTTCCTGTGAACATTGCAGTGCTATAGTTTTGGACTAGTCTAGGTATTGTAAAAAAGTATTTCAAAGTTTTATTTTATTTTTAGGCTATACGCGCACTGATGTGTCGAGTTTGAGTTTTGTAATTTTGATTTTGTTCCTACGTGTCTAGTGTTAAAGTATAGGTACTTTGTGCCGTTCTGTGAAATAAACTACTAAACTATAAGTAAGTACCTACTTGAATAAAAAGTATCCTACCGTAAGTAAGTATTCTACCTAAGTATTCTACTGTCACATTCTGATAGTAGGGTGACAGTAGAACCATCGTTATAACAGTATCGTTGTCGTATCGAAACGAACCGAAGTAACCCTTCTGCGGTTCGTTTCGATACGACAACGATACTGTCATAACGATGGTTCTACTGTCACCCTACTATCAGAATGTGACAGTAGAATCATCGTATGACAGTATCGATGTCGTATCGAAACGAACCGCAATAACCCTCCTGCCTTTATGCCAAATGTCGGCGAAATATGTACGTTCAACCGGTTTCGCGTAAGTGACACACAAATACGAAAATCGAAACTTTCGCATTTATAATATTAGTGGGATTAGGGGAAAAGCAGGTGAGATTAGGTATTTTAAAACCGGCCAAGTGCGAGTCGGTTTATATGTCAAAAATCAAGTTTGTTGTAAGGGAGCCCCCTTAATTTCAACTGTCTATATAGCTATCACGGTTTATGAGATACAACCTGGTGACAGATGGACAGACAGACATACAGACATCGACATCTGAGTAATCGGGTCCCATTTTTACCCTTTGGGTAAGGAACCCTAAAAAGTATCACAAAGTTTTACTTTATTTAGTCAGCTATGCAGGTGTGTATACCTAAATAGCCTTATTAATAAACGTGGAGTAAGGTCGAAGTAGTTTTAGCACTTTTTGTTTCTGTCTGTCAACTGTGAAAGTTCTTGTTACTGAAAAAGACAAAGCATCTTCTCACTACTCCGACCCAACTCCACGTTTATTAATAAGGCTAATAGTGGATTGCTGTGAAATTTCATAATAGGTACCTACCTATACTCGTACATAACCAACTGGAATAAATTCTTGAAATGATAGTGATGAGATGATAGATTGAAATGACCTACTAGTGTAAACAAATCGATCGAATTCTTCGTTACTTCGATCACATCATCATCAATCATTAAAAGAGTTTAAACAAGGCCTGTAGTAACACTTTTAAAGTTTCATTGTAATCTGATAAATACCTAGTCATATTTCGTATTTTCTAAAATCCTCTAAGCAATTATTCAATTTTTATACCGCTTCTGTGTGGAAGAAAAGTTTCTTTGTAATTTGATAGTATCAAAGTTCTTATACCATTTGTTTAGAATTCTCCTAGGAGATCTTATTGACCATTTACACGGTGTCGATTTCCTAACTAAACCACTAAGCAAGCCAGTAGGCTAATGCAATTCAAAGACCTGTTCATAAATACTTGCATCGGGCGGGAATCGAACCCGCAACCTTCTGAATTGCAGTCGGGCCTTCCCCCGATGCGCCTTAGAGGCCGTCATTAGTTCAATCAAAATCATTCAAAATGTTGATAGTGCTGTAACAGTTGGCTTAGTGAAATTACCTGATGACTTTTTCACGTAGGTAATCAAATTGACCAATATATAATTTCAATTTAATTCCAGTAATATTCTGTCAAATAAAACGTGTGACATGTTTCGATTAAATTTTCTTTGGAGAAAACAGTTTCCCATCCATTTTTGAGAAAATAAAGTTTCGATATCAGTCCAGTTGCAGGTTATAGTTTTATTTTGAGTGTATTGTTTCCAATCGCAATGAAGTTGAAATGGAATTTTGGACCATTCTATTACAGTAATAACCTCTAGGACATTTCCACCGGGTGGATGATCATAATTAATTTCTCTCCCATAATTAATTTCTCTTACTGCCGCATCATTTTGCTCAACAACCTTTACCACCTCCTTGTACTCCAGCCACTCGTGTGTCAGCGGCTGCCAATCGAGGAGTTTATTGCAATCCTCTCTGCCAACACAACTTGAAGAAACATTTGCACAACACAGAACACACTGACTGCTCGTATATACACGTTATTGTTTTATCGAGATGAATATTAAGCACGATACAATCTATCTGTCTATCTTATCTTACTAATATTATAAATGCGAAAGTAACTCTGTCTGTCTGTCTGTTACGCTTTCACGACTAAACCGCTTAACCGATTTTGATAAATTTTGGTATAGAGATAGATGGGACCTCGGAGAAGGACATAGGCTACTTTTGATCCCGTAAATCCCGCGGGATCGGGACTTAGGTAACAGCGCTTTCACGCCTAAACCGCTGAACCGATTTTGATAAATTTTGGTATTGAGATATATCGGACCTCGGACAAGGACATAGGCTACTTTTGATCCCGTAAATCCCGCGGGATCGGGACTTAGGTCGTATACCTGAACCGATTTTGAGTTGGACATCTATCATAAAAACTTTTATAAACTGTGGGGTTTCTATGCTCGATTTTTTCATTCTCTACAACTTAGGACGACGCAGGCAAAAATCGATTCATTTATACAGCCACAATTCTTATTAGAAAAAGCGGGAACGTTAGGAACAGAATATCTGTCGCTTGCCAGACGTGGTTTTTGCTCGCGACAGAATATCTGTCTCTTGCCAGTTTAAACGTATTTTTTTTGCTTCAAATATGCCTCGCAAGCGTAAGTCTAATCTAGCGCGTAGCTCTAGCAGGGCTCGAAGTGCGAAAGAATCTAGAACCCAAGAATCTGAGGAGCAGACTCAGGCCCGTAACGTTTTAGATGCCGAGCGTCACGCTGCTCAAAGGGCTGCCGAGACACTAGAACAGACTCAAGCCCGCCAAGTTTTAGATGCCCAGCGTCATGCATCGCTTAGAGCTGCGGAGACTTTTGGTCAGACTCAGGACCGTCAAATTTTAGATGCCGAACGCCACACATCTTTTAGGGCAGCGGAATCTTTTGAGCAGACTCAGGTCCGTCAGATTTTAGATGCGGAGCGTCACGCATCATCGATAGCTGCAGAGACGCATGAAGAATCACAAAGACGACGTGTTTTAAATGCTGAACGCCAGTCAGCAAGGAGACTTGCGTTTACAATGAGTAAATGGGAGGCGTTTCACGATGCTGCTTTTTATTATGACCCACTGATTGACTATAAAAACCATCGATTAGTTCCCATAGGTGGAATGGATAAAAAATGTAGATATTGTGGAGCACTTAAATGGAATGAAGAAACTCCGGGTATGTGTTGTTCTGGTGGTAAAGTTTCAATTCCAATACTTGGTGAACCAGAGGAACCATTGAAATCTTTACTTTTGGGTGACAGTGATGAATCGCGGCGTTTCCTAATCAAAATAAGAAAATATAATTCTTGCTTCCAAATGACGTCATTTGGTGTAGAGAAAGAGGTAGTTATGCCTGGGTTTTCACCTACTTTTACAATCCAAGGTCAAATCTATCATAGAATTGGCTCTCTGCTTCCTACAGATAATGAACAACCAAAATTCTTACAGATTTATTTCATGGGGAATGAAAATAACGAGGTTGACCGCAGGTGCCAAAACATTCAATTAGTTGAAAAAGACATTGTTCTTAAAATTCAGAGAATGATGCATGAACATAACCGCCTCATAAACACTTTCAAAACAGCTTTAGAAAGAATGCCAGGAGATGATTATAAGTTAGTGATTCACCCTGACCGTAAGCCAAGTGGGGAACATGAAAGGCGATACAATGCACCTTTAATTAACGAAGTCGCAGCCATGGTTTGTGGCGAACAGTTTGCTTCCCGTGATATTGTTTTACATGCCCGTGATGACACATTGACTAGGGTGGCTGATACACATAAATTTTATGATGCATTACAATATCCACTGATATTCAGCAAAGGGCAAGAGGGGTATCACTTTCAAATCCCACATGTCAATCCTGCAACTAGCCTTCTCTTGCCTAACAAAAAGGTATCATGTATGGATTTTTATGCCTTTCATATCATGATACGGGAAACCGATTTTAATATAATAGCACGATGCAGGCAACTGGCCAATCAATATTATGTTGATATGTACGTTAAGGTCGAAAGTGAACGTCTACGATACGTAACATTAAACCAAACTAAACTAAGAGCAGAAAATTATATCCACCTTCAAGATGCTATTGTAAACGACGCTAATGTGAATCCTAATAATATTGGCAAGATGGTCATTTTACCCTCTTCATTTGTAAACAGTCCAAGGTACTTGCACGAGTATACTCAGGACGCGTTTGCTTATGTGCGTACATATGGTCGCCCTGACTTATTCGTAACTTTCACTTGCAACCCAGCCTGGACTGAAATAATAAACGAATTAATGCCGGGACAAAGT
>CAUEGO010000357.1:0-21756 GCA_958496205.1 Idaea biselata
GGTAAATTGCGTCAGAAATAAGACCTAGCTTTTGCCAACTGAGCATGAAGCCTCTCCACTCCACAAGCAGTTCCTTTTGCTGCGTTCGTTAGGTCTTATATACATTTTCCGACACAAAACTACAACAAAACTGATTCAGATGCAAAAAGTAAACAAATAATCATAGAGAAATCTAGACGAATAAAGTACTACCAACCTCACAGCATAAACCATTCGTTCTCATTTTTTTATCTGTGAATCCAATTTAGTCCGTGTTTAGTCCTGTCATTTTCAAATTCTAAGTTTAGTTTGTGGACAAAACCGAATAGCATACAAACATAACTTAACTAAAATAAGTCTGTTTTTGGTTAGGTTAAGTTTTAGTCGGTGGTTTGCTCGAATTGACCCCATTATAAACAAATTATTTATTAATCCTTCTCTTCCTCCTCATGTCAATCACGACACGATCGTGTCACGATCGGTCTATAACTGATCCCGAATGATAGCTCCTGGGAGTGGCCTGACGGTACAGCGGACCCCTCCATTTATGCCTTAATGTTAGCCATAGTTGGGGACGCTATAAAATACTATAACATGTATATCTATTAGGTAGATCAGTTGTTGCTAAGGTTATCCTTCTTATGTGAGCGATGTTCTCGGTTGCATTATCTCTCGGGAGCCAAGGACCTCTAGGTAATTATTTGGGACCGATAATATTGACATATTGACCACATAAGTGGTAGGTAATAATTACGGTACGATTCCAACACGATTACAGTGACATGTAAGTCTAAAAAAACACAATCGGTTTGTAATTATTTAGAAGAATTGACCCATTGATCGCTTCATCGTTTTTAGTAGTTCAATAAGGACTCTATAGGGGATAGGGAGTTGGTTAGAAATTATATTTATTTGTCTAATTATTATTGTATTTTGTATAACCTACCTTTATATTAATAATCGGTCCCATCTCACTGGTTATTATAACATAATTAATTAATTACTCGCAAAGTAATTTGTTTTTAAATGACACCGAACCGTATGGAATTTACGTTATTATCCACGTTATTACGCGAAAAAGTACTTACCATATTTTCACTACAGACGTAGTTTATCAAATTATCCATTTACACCTGAATAATCAAATTTGAAAATAGATTAAATTACATTGTATATCAAACTAAATTGCCCAATTGTGGCAAATAACACTTACCATCACATCAATTTTAAGTTTACTTTATTAATTGTAGTCAAATAGATAACAATTAACTTTCAATGAAATATTTAATTCAACCATTTTTCAGGTGAATGTATATTTATCAAAAACCAATACCTACTAGGTACTCATAATTTTGTATTTCCCGGGTCTTAATCGCGTGATTTTTAACTTTTTAGTTTTCTTACCTCGACGTTTCGACTATGTTACAACGGTCTTGGTCGCTGGAGAGACGGCGGGTGTCGTCCTCTATTACAAAATTATGAGTTCCAATCGTGTTAGTTTAAAAAGTTTATAAATACTAGGTACTAGAGAGTGCGGATGTGCGTGTATATTACGTTGCTCCTTCGTGCATAAATTGCTAAACCGCTAACGATTAAACTTAGTTGAAGATAGCTGAAGATCTGGAACAACACATAGGTAGGTACTTATGCTACTTTTGATTTCGAATCCCCGCGGGATCGGAACTTATACGGATGAAACCGCGGGGCGCAGCTTGTGAATAATGAAAGCCGAAAATTCTATGTGAATTGCAAATCAAGCGAGAAATTTTATTTGCTCACCAAAAATTATTCATGCAAAATCTTCGCTAACGAATTGTTTTCTCGAAAGTTCTGCAATTCCAAACTTTATTTGTTTTTGCGGCCTATAATATTGAATTATTTTTGTTTGTCAACGGTGAGGAACAAGCCCATTCAGTAACAAGAGTAACTACCTACTAGAACTTTATACTTAAGGTTGCGTAATAAAAAAAAAATGACCAAAGACGTTAATACGTCCGACGTAATCGTCGGTATGCTATAGTAAGAAATTTGAAGACAGTTGAGGCAGTGTAGGGTTAAAACGCAGTTTAGAAGATTCAGCAAGAAATTTTACTTTTTGACACGCTAGCAATTTACTGTGCACCTGTCATTTTTGTGCGCGCAAAGATGGCATTTGAATCTGGTTCGAGGACTTTTGCTTTGAGGAATATTCGAGTCCTCAAACACAAAAGTCCAGTCTAGTCGAAGCGTAGGTACTTAGTTCCTTCATGCAACAAGGGTTTAAAGAAAAACTTCTTTTCCAGGTTTCAATAATACATTATTAGTACCTAAACTGTGATGAGGTTACCCATCCATGAAGTAGAGAGAGCATACAGGTCCTTCCCAGACCCCCATAGCCGAAAAAATAAACTTTCATACATTAGTTCTCCCGACCTCCAAAACAATAAAAATAAAAAATATTAAATTAAGTGTATTTTTTCCTTCCAAAACCTCCATACACGATCTTAGGTATGGTTAGCAAGACAATTTTCCGATTGAGAGATTATATTGTTTGAACCCGCGTAGCCGCGCCTGGCAGCATCAGTGCTTCGCTGGTCGTCCGTTTAAGTGTGTTTTTTTGCACAGCGGTAGGTAAGGTGTTCCGTTCAGTACTTATCGTATAAAATATCTATATCTGTTAATTAATCTTTAATTATTTTATAATAATATTAGGAGGATGAAGGTTACGCAGGAGCATTATTCATATTGGTGTTCCAACTTTAAGAAGCAAGTGGTGTTGTGGTAAGCCTGGGTAATCAAGACTATGTAAGAAAAATTTGTTCAGCGTCGTCCGTCGTAAAATTAAACCTTTTTAAAACGTTACGTCAGCGCGATCTAATTTTATCAGTAACGCCATCTACAAACGATAATGTCAGCGTTTTCTTATAAAATGTAACCCCCATTTTACCCTGTTAGGGGATGAATTTCCAAAAAATATTTTATTCACCTCTATCGATACCTAACAATTAACCTAATACCCGACTTTCACACATCTAACTCTAAAAACAAAAAAGTTTCATACAAATGTTTTCGACGTCGATGGCATAATTCTAAAAGGAACCCCCATGCAAAATTTTAGACTCCTAGCACTTGTAGTTTCTGAGATTTCGTGATGAGTCAGTCAGTGATTTTCGCTTTTATATATATGTTGGATCCATATTTCAATTGGAGAGGAAACTCACTAGATTGATTTATTGATCTCAGAATATCGTCTGTGTTGTTAATCACCATGTCGAATTATTCCACTTAGCACTGAAATGTTCACTTCAACAATTAACAGATTACGTAAAACGTTTTAAAGACAAACTCAGTGGCATGTTTTGATTTTGAATACTACCTTCAAAATCAAAACATGATCGGATGATCGAATGATGGTAAATTAACTTTCTTTATTGTAATATTGTTTTAAATTAATTGTTTTAAATATTGTTTTATGTTTAGACAACTTCTAATTTCTTAAACTAATGTTTGATGTGACTATTTGTAATTTATCAGTTGAATACAAAACATAATCACAAAAAAGTAAACCCTCATGAGTTTCTTGTAGTTTCTTCTCATCAGAGGGCGCGTTCCGAAACTACACTTCATAACTAGCTGTAACTCGTTTTTTTAATCATTTAAAAATAATAATAATAATTGAGATTTGAATATTTAAAAATAAAAAGTTGTTGAAGTTAATTTTACGTCACTTTGCCAAGTTGTTTACGCCCCGGTATAAAAAGGGGTGTGAACAAGACTGGAGAGCAGTGTGAAAATTATCGTCGACGAGTCAACATCAACTTGAAGTTTAATTTGGTAGATCCTTACAAATAAGAAGTACCCAACCACAAGAAAGAAATTAAATACAACTAATTAAAGAACCATCTTGACCTAAATTAATAATTATCTAACTGAATAATCAAGTAATCTTACTCAAAAAGACTGAGACTTACTTGGACTAAGAATAATCGACCACCAAAAGACTTAAGATCTAACATCAGAAGTGCTGGAGACGAAGCCCATTGTCGAACCCGACCCTGACATCGGACCAAAATTCTTTGACTATCTTCCTCGAGACAACAATAATGGTAATGTAAAACAATTTCTTACTTTCCTGACGGTACAATTGAATTTTTTTTTTTCCCTAATTTTGTGGTTTCGATTTATGGTGATTGAAATGAAACAAAATTCCGAAATTAACTGTTAGCCACCCATACTTTTCAATTGAAGTCCATCATTTGAAGTGGGCCGAAAACTAGTTAGTAAAGTCAACAACTGAACAAATGACACTGATATTTTTTTTTTAACAGATTAAGCCTCTGTAGTGGGCCAGAACTGATTTTTCTCGGACAGTTAACTATAAAATTTATTTGAAATATCAGTTTAGTTAGTCAATACATTACTTATAATAATACTAATATAACGTTGTAGATGAACTGATCTTAGTTCTGTGCAGGACATCCATGATTTGAAATTCAAAATTAATGTTTTTTTAACTTGTAATTCCCAAATGTTTGATTTTACGCTCTAAAATTTTGCGTACAAGCATCCTACGTCCTTCATTACCACATCTAAAATTTGCTAGCGATATTACTGTCACGCAATTGGAGTTATATGGGCTCTTAAGATGAACTCTGAGACGAGACTATCGTCAGAATAGCCGAGCGAGCTTAAAATAAATAAATAAATATTTTAAAAAAAAAAAACTATATGATTTTAAAATATATACTCCATAATCCAATTCAACTAAACAATTTTTTTCTGTCTACACGATGCATACACAACTATCTTGGCTTTGAAATTTCTAAGACTCTGTTTTTTTTAAATTTGGACGTGATTCTGTGCTGTTTTTTTTGTTTTGTGCAGAGACAAAAGAAGAAAACAAAATCATTAGCTGCAGTCACGGGCTGCAGTGGTAGCCGACCCGACCGCCCCATTAGGCTCAATCAACGGAGAGTATGAAAGCCAATACCGTGGCCTCCTCAGGGTGGTCCAGGTGCTTCTTCATCATATTATAATATTTATATATTATATATTTATTTATTTATCTATATATTTCACAAATAATATGGTATCTAACATCATATAAATAATTTATATACCAATAGAAAAAAAAACATATACAAAAAAAAAACGAAAATCAAATATAAATGAATATAAACAATGTCATAAATAATATATAAAGCACCAAAGAAAAGAGTGTAGTTGAAGCACCAAAGAAAAGAGTGTAGTTAAAGCACCAAAGAAAAGAGTGTAGTTAAAGCACCAAAGAAAAGAGTGTAGTTGAAGCACCAAAGAAAAGAGTGTAGTTGAAGCACCAAAGAAAAGAGTGTAGTTGAAGCACCAAAGAAAAGAGTGTAGTTGAAGCATCAAAGAAAAGAGTGTAGTTAAAGCACCAAAAAAATTTTTTTTCAGGTAAAAAAAAAATATATACGCCCAGAGCACGTGCGTATACGCAGAATGGCCGTGTTGGATCCATATTTCAATTGGAGAGGAAACTCACTAGATTGATTTATTGATCTCAGAATATCGTCTGTGTTGTTAATCACCATGTCGAATTATTCCACTTAGCACTGAAATGTTCACTTCAACAATTAACAGATTACGTAAAACGTTTTAAAGACAAACTCAGTGGCATGTTTTGATTTTGAATACTACCTTCAAAATCAAAACATGATCGGATGATCGAATGATGGTAAATTAACTTTCTTTATTGTAATATTGTTTTAAATTAATTGTTTTAAATATTGTTTTATGTTTAGACAACTTCTAATTTCTTAAACTAATGTTTGATGTGACTATTTGTAATTTATCAGTTGAATACAAAACATAATCACAAAAAAGTAAACCCTCATGAGTTTCTTGTAGTTTCTTCTCATCAGAGGGCGCGTTCCGAAACTACACTTCATAACTAGCTGTAACTCGTTTTTTTAATCATTTAAAAATAATAATAATAATTGAGATTTGAATATTTAAAAATAAAAAGTTGTTGAAGTTAATTTTACGTCACTTTGCCAAGTTGTTTACGCCCCGGTATAAAAAGGGGTGTGAACAAGACTGGAGAGCAGTGTGAAAATTATCGTCGACGAGTCAACATCAACTTGAAGTTTAATTTGGTAGATCCTTACAAATAAGAAGTACCCAACCACAAGAAAGAAATTAAATACAACTAATTAAAGAACCATCTTGACCTAAATTAATAATTATCTAACTGAATAATCAAGTAATCTTACTCAAAAAGACTGAGACTTACTTGGACTAAGAATAATCGACCACCAAAAGACTTAAGATCTAACATATATAAGAAGATAGGTACGAAGACGTCATGAAATTACATCTGTTTTTAATGTCTACAACTCTAAGCTGGATGTTTTAAAATATTTAAGGTGCTTGCCATTTTTACGTGCACATACTCGGACAATGCCCGTAATAAATAACTCATAAAACTCAGTATTATTTTTAAAAATATTCCGTAAATGTTTGCCATTTTAAATTCTTTCGTCTCATTTCTCTCTCACCGTTACATTTCCGACCTGAAATTGTTTTATTTTTAAACTTTTTTGAATGAAAAAAAATGTATTACGTAGAATAGGTTACACAAGTAGGAATATCTACTATGTAGGTACAATTTTATTTTATTACATTCGATTTTTTTTCTTTTATTTATTTACAAGCCAATAAATTATTGAAAAAATCTAGTAGACCTGGGGCCTTATTGAATTGCTTATCCTACATCGAGCTACTTAAATTATTATATGGCTACCATGATACAGTGGTTTTCTCTCACGACGACTGCGTTTCGATGAAATGCGATTAATGTACTCACACCACAAAGACCGAGAGGCAGTTGTGTTATACAAGTTACAACAACTGTATATTACACGCCTAGATGTTTAGCTTGGAGCTAAATGAAGCTGGCTGTGTGCGATGTCAAATAAACACCAGTTATCTAAAAAAATCAGTATATAAAAGCCGCAGCCCGCGTCATTCGTTCAGTGCATTTTAGGTACACGTAATTTAGGTACTCGCAAAAAGTATCTAGTATGTACCTACACGTTAGAGTTTAGGATCCCACCATACAACGACCTTCACCGAGCCGGTTAATGGATGAAAAGTATGTTATATTCAGTTAAATATGTCAATAAATTAAATATTACACTAAACTAAAAAAAAATGGTCCAGAATAAGTTTTTTTTACATTTAACAACCGGAATTCAGGACTGATTGCAGGCAACCCTATACTACCGTGTTTGTAATGAAATAATCTTCATTTTAATTTAACTTTGATTCGTCAATTCATCATTAACTAGACCGGTGCAAGTTCCTACTAACGATTCACCTACCTGCCTACTCTGTGTGCCTAACCAAGAGTTGTGATTGAAAAAAATAGTCAACCTAACGTTTGCATATTCTATGGGCTTCATAAGTTCGATTGGTATAGAATTTGTATATTAACCAAACCTGTGAAATATTTAAATAAAAAATTGGACTGAAATTTTTTAGACAACCCATTTGGAATATATTAATTGACATATTTAATTCAATTAAAAAAAAATATCCATTAACCAGCTCGGCGAAGGACGGTGTATGGTGGGATCTTAGACTATTATGTAAGTTGACTAACCGAAACACGATTTTTTTTTTTTAAACACGATGCTCGAAGCGGCTACGCGGGCTTGTATGTTCGGGAGACCTCGAATTGGTCGTTTTGTTTGGTTTATGTAACAATTAGAAAGGGAAAAGCAGGGAAATGCTACTCTCTACCCCGTAATGGTAGCAATTTCGGAACAAAAATTAAGCTCCATTCCGCGACTCATGTTTTTGTTTCATATTCTTGTGTGTGTGTTCATGTGTCCAGTATGATTGTGATATAAGTTAGACACGTCTACGTTATATCATATTCTAAAGTAGAGAAGACTGTGATCGACTTTCAAAAAGCTAAATTGGATTCATATCAAAGTTGTATCGTTTACGCCCTAAAATTGAGTCGATATTATATTTTGTTATAATATAGGAAACCCATCGCGCGGCTAGGAATTTTTCCCATTTTGAAGGTTTCGTTATCAATAATAAACGTTTTAGGTTTTTAATGTCCAACAATTTGAACAAAACATATCGAAGTACGTGCCTTTTCGGGCCACGCGTAGTTTAGGGTTTCGTAGTTTCCATAAAATAATATGAATCGCAAGTTAAACAAGGCAAATTTGTCAATACTAAATGCTTTTTTAAAAATGTCAACAGCCCTTATTTATAGGTTGCGACAAATGTGGAACTCTTTCAATTTTCAAATTTAACTTAAAAACAAACAAACTCGCGAGTAAAAGTTAGTTTCATACAATCAAGCCCTGTAATACATTTCTCTTTTCGATAAAAATGGTCATGCATATTTTATTGAATCCCATTGTGTAAAAAAGGTTATAAAGTAAAATTTATCGTCATATTTTTCAATCGGATTGTAACGGAACCATTAAACAGAACAATTGGTTTAATTAACAGATATTCAATTTCGTGCTATTGTGTTTTTTGGTAGGCTTGATTAGATTCCGGTGAAACAATATGTAGGTAAAGGGACAAATAGCAAATTGAATTGTCTTTATTTAAATTGTTTATTTTCGGTATCAGTTTATGTTAATCAATTTCGTATTAACAACAAAGCATGCTTTACTTACCTACCCATTGATTTAGAAACCTTCTCTTCTGATGTAAGAACCTATCTTTATTGAAAGTTTGCTCGTGATAAAGTTTTATTTACAAAAATACCTTGTGAAAAATTAGAAGTTAAACCCATTTTTCGGTTTTAAATCGCGTGATGTTTATTACTTTCAGCATTATTGTTTCAATGCTTTACGTTTCGAGACCTTTTCAGGACTTTTCTTCAGGATTGAGTTTAATTTCTTTCCAACATCGCAAAAACAAAAGAAAAACCTTGTGATAAATTTTATTGTTCAAAAAGTTAAACTGAACTTAAAAACCTATATTTTTTTTTGTTAAAATTATTGAAAAGTTAAGCTGTTAGTTTTACCAATAGGTACTATATTATTTTTTCTAATTACATTCAAACCTCAAACCCGAAACTAACCCTTTTTTATTTCAATTATATATCTGCAATATAACTCAATTTGCTCATAGCATTTCCCCTAAGTGTAATTGCGTTCCGTTATACGTAATTTAGGAAATTCTCCCGGAGCCCGACGATGGTATAATTAGATACATCGTTAATTAGACCGTAGTAAGAACACTCTCGGGCCACTTCCGTTTACTTCTGACAGGAAAGTACACCTAAATTCAAATACTTTTTAAATTTTTTGCAGGAGGTTGCGGGTTCGATTCCCGCCGGGTGCAAGTATTTATGCTTATAAAATAAATATTTGTGTGTGGTCTGGGTGTCCCTCTATGTATAATATGTATGTATTTTCACAAGAAAAATAAATATAAGTATTATATCCGTTGTCTAGTCACCGTAACACAAGCTTAGTTGCTTACCACGGGGCTAGATGGCGCTGTGTGTTTTTCACAGAATTTATTTATTTATTTTATTCATCTGTACGCAATTTATAAGTTAACAAGCAACCTACCACTGTACACTACACGTAGCTATTTGCTTTAGCAAAAAGTCTCTAAATCTTAGTGAAAATTGGTTCAATTCAAAAAACACTTAGAAACACCTAGTTTACATTGATAAACAATTTAACATATAATTTATTATGAACTATTTCACAACAATCAAACAACCACGCCACACAAATCAACACAACATAGCTAGGTGCCCATTCATTACACCTTATCGCCCCCTTACATGACACTTTGCCACCTCAAAACGGTAAATTCTATTTGCTCATCCTGAACATATAACCCACCAAAGAAGCCAAGCACTCGGCAACGTTAATTCTTGTTAAGCATAATAAAACACGAACCACATCAGGACCATATGCCAGTAATAAATAATAAAGCATAACAGCGCACGGAAGAGAAATCGCCAATATAATTTTCGTGGAACACACGGCGTCCCCTAACGTACATAAAGGAGGCCATTCTGTTAATGGAAGCACAATGGAAAAGAAAACTCAATCAAGCGCACGAGTCGCTGTGATTTCTGCGCCTAACTACGAGAGATATATTGTGGGACGGGATGCGTCATTAGTACGGGGAAACCGCATTGACCGCAACAGGAAATTCTTCTAAATAACCCCGCGTAACTTTTTATATGTGCTTGATTTAGCGAATGGCATAACTTTGCAGGACAACTTTTTTGGCTCGTTTTATTTAACAGCTGTGTTTGCTGTGTGATAGTGTGAATTATGAGGGTTATATTATATGTGAGGGATGCTTAAAAGGCTTTGGTCTTTTTTTAACCTTATTTTGTACTCTTTAGAAGGATTTGTTGGGTTATCAAAACAGAAATATAAAATCGTTAGAACTTTCTACTTTTTGAATTCTAATATCGAGTTTCGGCTCTACGACACTTGTATTCTCCGTTGTTTTTTTAGAGACTTTAAAAATGGAGGAGGTTCACATTTCGTAGCGTAGGTAGGCATAAAATGTTTCTTTTAATTCGGTCTGAATCTTTGGATCACAGATTCCCATTAATATGAACTACACTTACTCTTATAAAAAATTCAATCTATTTGTGAAACATTAAAGTTAACTTCAAAGTTCCAGCGTACATAGTTGGCTACATTCATAAATAGCTACGCAATATATCTATGTAAGGTGTAATGTATATGGTTATCACGCTCGGCACGTTTGGGACGCGTGCTCGGATGAATTGAAAGGGATGCCTACTCGTTGGCTCATGAGATCACCACCACGACGAGGCGGGCCAATTTTGAATATCTGTTTACATTTAAATAAAATTGAATTTATATTAACGTTTTATCCAACTTTGTACAATTTGCTGATTAGTTTAATGCTAAACAGAACAGAAGCTCCAACTATTGTTATGCAAAGAATGTTTCATTTTCTCGAAATAGTATTTCAAAGGTGTAAATTCTCTCTGCTAGCTAACTTTATCTATTTATCACAAGTAAGTCCTTACTCGTTACAAATTCTATCTTCGTCCTATCGACAATTTTTCTCGCTAAGGTACCTATTTTAGTAACACTTGTTTAAGAAAAAACTAAGTTAAGAACAAAACTCGTGATCTCAAAAACGTCTGTTCCTAATTTCTTTGCCGATTTTAAAAGAGCCATCTTTCATTTACGACGACATTTAGAACAAGAAAATTTCAGCGTTCGACACAAAGTTTTGGCAATTTCCGTGGATACTTGGTAAGGCTTTTTTGTGACCCAATACTTTGTCGTTAATCTTTCGAAGAAGAAAAAGTCGCTGATGTTCGGTGACTCGATACTCAAAAGTGACAAATTAAAATTACTGAATTAAATCGAGCGTAGACGATTCATTTCAATCATTAGGGCCGTGATAATTACTGCATCTGCATTAATTAAGTAGGTAATGTTAAAATGTTCAGGCAACTTTAACTTTACTTAACGACCTCTAATTAAGGTCTGATCGTTTGTGTCGTTTTTAGCAATGAGATAAAAGAAACACAGTTTTAAAAGACGTTCGTCTGGCTAGTTTAAATATGTTTTGCGCTAAATGTTATTGAGTATAAGAAAGTTACCTATAGTCCGGTCAAATTAGACATTCAAAGTTACCTAAATTCCCACCAAGCTGAAAATCGGTGAGATTGTTTAAAATATCATCTATACTAATATTATAAAGAGGTAACGTTGATAACATGTATGTATGTATGTATATTGGGGGTAATCTCCGGAACCACTGGACCGATTCCAAAAATTCTTTCACTAATAGAAAGCTACATTATCAGGGAGTAACATAGGCTATAATTTATTTTAAAAAAAATTAGGGATCCGTAAGAAAATTGCAATATTGTAACCAAAGGTAGAAAACTCAAAATAAAAAATAGCGTGCGCTGCAAAAACTGTTGATATTAGAACAAAATAATGTACTACGAGGCATGCCTTTTAAGTTCTGTCGTTTGAAGAAAAAAAAAAACTATATAACCTTATAGTACCTTTTATTGTTTTTCAAAGTATTCACCACGAAGTTTAATACACTTTTCCATTCGCTCGAACCAGTTATTATAACATTTATTCCACTCCAAAGTGGGGGTGTTCAAAATGGCTGACTTGAAAGCGTCGACCGCTTCTTCACTGCACTGGAACCTTTGACCACGAAGAGTTTTCTTAATTTTAGGAAATGTAAAGAAATCGTTAGGGCTTAGGTCAGGACTGTATGGAGGATGGTCAAGAACTTCTACGTTTTCCTGCTTCAAATACTCAATCGTTTGACGAGCGGTGTGTGAGCTTGCGTTGTCATGGTGCAGGATGATGCGTCGCTTTGGGCTAGATTTCCGAAGTTCGGCGATGACTTGTGGTAAACAAACTGTGGTATACCACTCCGCATTAGCCCTTCTACGATCTTCAAGTGCAATCGTCGCAACATGACCGGTTTTCGCCACGAACGTAGCCACCATCTTCTTTGAAGTGCTTCGAGAGCGAACAACTTTAGTCGGCTTTGGCTCGTTTTGGAAAACCCAGACTGTAGATTGTTGTTTGGAATCAGGATCGTAGGCATAGATCCAAGATTCGTCACCACTGGTGATGTCGTAGACGTGATTTGACTCTCCTCGGTTGAACCTCTGAAGAGTTTTCTTACACCATCTGACGCGGGCCGCCTTATGATCGTCGGAAAGCAAATGCGGGATCCAACGGCAAACTAGTTTTCTCACACCAAGCGCCTCATGCAATATCTTTTGAATGGTTGTCCCTGAGATGCCTAATAACGCCTCTATCTCTCGATATGTCACATGACGATCTTCGACGATTAGTTGTCTCACAGCAACGATGTTATCTTCAGTGAAGGCGGATTTTGGACATCCTTCACGAGATTTGTCACTAAGTGTGGTATGTCCACGCTCAAATTCCAAATACCAGCGTTCGATGGTCCGCAGACATGGGACTTCATCATGGAATACAGATGTTAACTCTTCGAAACACTGAAGTCGCGTGAGGCCTCTTCGAAAGTTATAGAAAATTATTGCACGAACATTTTCCTTAGTAAGATTCATTTTCGTACGTGACCTGACAGATTCAAACCAACGCTGTGACTAAACAATGGGGTTAAAAACTGCCATTTGCTCACTTCAGATGGCGCTACTGTAGCACGTCTGCCTTTATTTGACACCTTCATAGTTTTTTTCGTAAACAAACTAAGTTATTTTGAGATAATTTTGCAAAATGCCACTTTGTTCAGCTGTGGATTGCAAAAACATAGCAAATCATTTATTCCCCAAAGATGCTAGTAGAAAAAAACAGTGGATAAAAGCTATGAGGAGAAAAAATTGGCGACCTAATAACTCTTCAAGGTTATGTGCTGCCCATTTTAAACCTGAAGATTTTTTTGAGAGAAATTCCTACACAGGTAAGACGTTTCCTTTCTTAAAACTACTAGTGTACCTACCTATTGATCTAAGGTTATAATAGTGTACTATTGTAACGATACCTAGTCTGTATGAGAATGTAAACCTATTCTCTTAGTAATAGACCATTCATTAGTTTTTACAGTATTTTTCACGTATCATCATTGATCAGTGATCATCACAGACGTTTCTCTCATGGCAAGCTTTGTGTAAATTAGGGTCCTTATCTTACCTTATCCACATTTTCTTATTCTTTCAGGTGATGTAAATAAAAAAAAAGTATTGAGGAAAACAGCAGTTCCTTCTATATTTTCTTTTACCAAAGTAATTACCGCAATAAAGCCAGAAAACCAACAACGGTTAAACAGACTTCTAGAAAGAAGCAGAAGGAGACAGTGTTACAGTGATACAGCACCTGGACCTAGCGGAATACAAACCGAAAATAATGATCAATTCAGTGATGAACAAGTTTCAGTTCAAATGGAAATAGAAATTGGTACCAATGTAACCAGTCCACAGGTTAAAATTACCAAGAGCAATCCACCCAATATCTCCACTGAATCAAAGATTACTCAGGTGAACTTCGAACATGTGTATGGATCCATAGAAAAATATAAAAACAATGATAGTGTTATTGCTTTCTATACTGGCTTTGAAACATATGCAAAGTTTTATTTTGTTTTTTCAACATTAAGCCCAATGGCCCATTCTATTAGGTATTATGGGAGTGCTGTAAGAAATGTTAGTACTGAGAATCAGTTTTTCCTGACAATGATGAAATTACGTCAAAATAAATGCAATTTTGAACTTGCACAATTTTTTCACATTAGTCCGACAACGGTGTCTAACATTTTGATTACATGGATTAATTATATAGAACAACTTTGGAGCAAATTAAACATTTGGCCAGAAAGAGAATTAGTACTTTACTATATGCCTGAGAGTTTTAAACAATTTGACAAAAACATTAGAGTAATCCTCGATGGGACCGAAATACGAATTCAAAAACCCGGCAACCCTGTTTCTCAACAAGCTTCATGGAGCAGCTACAAACACAACAATACACTAAAGATATTAGTGGGAGCTACACCTGGAGGCCTATTATCCTATTGCTCCCCTGCATATGCTGGTTCAATTAGTGACAGGCAAACTGTAGAGAGAAGCAACTTACTGAACATGTGTGAACCCGGTGATAGTATTCTTGCAGACAGAGGATACAACATCCAAGATATGTTCATCGGCAAAGATATTACTCTTAACATACCTACATTTTTAAAGGGAAAAGGTCAAATACCGAATTTAAAATTACTGAAAGACAGGAAATTAGCCAGTCAGCGAGTTCATATTGAACGTTTAATAGGCTTAATGAAAACCTATAAAATTGTAAAGGAAGAATTGCATCATAATTTTGTACCTCTCGCATCAAAAATATTTTTTGTGTGTTTAATGTGCTGCAACTTTAGGGAAAACATTATGAAATGAATTTTACTTATAAATTAAAGACATTTTTCGGTTATAATCATGTGGTGTTTATTATATTACTTTTGGCATTGTTTCAACGGTCAACGTTTTGAGAGATTTACAATATCTTGTCTTAAGATTCCTTAAAAGTAGTCGATTGCAATTTTACTTTTTAATTTTGTTGTATTACAGACCCGTAATATTTGTATAAATACTTATCAATAATAGCAGGACGCAAATGTTGCTCATAAAAAGATTTTAGTTTCAGAACCATTTCAGAAATGAACTCTTCATCTCGTTCTATATAAATTGTTTTCATGTCTTTATATGTATATATAATTAAATTACAGTACTTGCGGTTTGTACAAAATAGCTGCCCTTGTACTTGAGTGTAGTACTGATGTTTTTTTTTTAATTTTAGGTCGCCATTAGTGTCTTGGTACAAATATGGTATTGTGGTAGGTAAGATACAACTATTGACGACCTCGGTGGCGCGTCGTGCGAAAGCGCGACTGCAATGCAGGAGGTTGCGGGTTCGATTCCCGCCGGGTGCAAGTATTTATGCTTAAAAAATAAATATTTGTGTCTGGTCTGGGTGTCCCTCTATGTATAATATGTATGTATTTACAAAAGAAAAATAAATATAAGTATTATATCCGTTGTCTAGTCACCGTAACACAAGCTTAGTCGCTTACCACGGGGCTAGATGGCGCTGTGTGTTGTTCGGAGAAATTATTTATTTATTTATTTATTTCTAGAAACAAAAGGGCACTTCACCTCTATCACAGTTTCGTCGTGCAGTAGCCCATCAGGTGACGCTGCGAGAAACGGGTGCGTGATTGAAATAAATAAACCACATTTTTGTATTTTCTCACCCAGAAACTCTTCATAGTTATGAATAGCAATGGGCTCATTAACTTTTCCATGAGTGGTGGCTCTTGAAGTAAATTTTCTTGGCTCTAATAAGTTTTTGACCATTGCTAGACTTGTACTTCCTTTGGTATGGCAGACAAGATGAAAATTACTGGCTGTTATTCGAACATTTCTAGCAAGGTGCCAGGCTTTTGAAGCATTTTGTCCTATAGTACGGGCTTCAATGTCATCAACATGTTGCTTATTGATGTTTTTAAGGTACAAACTTTCCAATAGGAAGTCTTTTGGAGTTTGCTGCAAATAATCATGGTCACATTCAAGTGCATAGGGATTAGCAGGTTTGATGACTTGTAAATATGGCATTGTACTTTTAAAAGTACTAGCAAATCCAATAGCTAAATTTTGAACATAATTTTCATAATTATCTATTATTTCATCTTGTTTTATTGGATGATATAATACCATACTTTTAGACCGTTTACTACGTAATGCATGAGATTGCAAAGGTGAAGCATAAAAAACTCTTTTGGGCGTTTTAAATGACATTAATTCTTGCGTGCACACTTTGTGCATGATTATAGTTTTTGTACGCACCATATCTTCAATGCCATGCAGACCTGTGAAGATGTGCTTACAATGTGCCTCCAAACCACTTCCAGCGGCACATTCACAATGACTGACTTCTATAGTGCCATTTAAATCTATTTTCAATAAAACTATGTAAAGAATTTTCTTCATTTGTGCTTTGCATTGCACATGAAAATAGGCATAGTTTCCTTCAAAGGCAACACGAAGAGTAACCAAACTTCTACTTTCATACAACAGACGACCTTTGGGTGGTACTTGAAACCTCTCCGCAAACTCTTGGATGTGGTGTTTGGACAGCGGTGGTAAATTGGTGCTAGCGTTTACATCTCTAAAGTGACTGATATTTGGAAACTCAGGAACTTCGTCATCGAGTTCCTCTTCGACTCCAATAATGTTTCTGTCGTACGCCTCTAGCCTAAAACAAAAACATAGAAAATCCATGAAAAAAATACCCTTGTCAACCATTTGTAAACAAAGACTTATTTTTAATAAAATCATAAAAATTACAAGTCGTACGACCCCGAAAATAAGCACGTATACTTATCTCAACATGTAGGTACTTTTTACAAAAGGGTTTTTACATATTTCCAACATTTAAATCAGTACAAAGCCTTTTTGTAAACAATAACAAACAAACACTAAAATGCACTTTTTTACTAACCTTTCAATCAAAACAGCTTTTTTTCCGCTTGTAGACGCATTCCTTTTTCTCAGCTCCCCTTTTATTTGGATTATACTCCACGTTGAATACATTTTAATTCATAAAATTGCTAAAGACACATGCAATCATAGTTGAAGTTTGGCGGCATCTGGCCGTGCTATACTAGCGCCACCTGCCTCGACCTTTTAGTTTCTAACCCCATTGCATTAATCCTAATGCTTTCAATTGTTTTGATATTCGAAATTCTAACAAATTTGAATTTTGAAAAGTTCTAATTTTAAAATTGGCGGCAAATATACAAACGACAGAACTTAAAAGGCATGCCTAGTACAGGTTTGTAGTTCTTATAAATATCTACCAAAAAGTCCGCCATGTAATATATCCAACTATTATAGTTAGCTCACAATAACAGCTTTTGTGTTAAAAATTTAATTACAATGTAGGTAGGAACAAAGGTTGGTTATATTCTTACAATAGTATAAACCCTTATCCAAATAATTCATTTTATGATTAGAACTATTTATTTCTAAGTAAATTCCTTTTTAATTCATTCGAATCGGATATTTGGTTTAGAAGTTATCACAAGTTTAAAAAGTACCTACGGAATCCTTAATTCCGAATTCGAGTGTCGCATCGCACCACGCCCGCGCCCGTGCCATAAGTCGATTGTATTTCCAGTATGGTGCTCTCTTTACGGTAAAGCTAGCGGGTATCTAAGCATTAATTCGTATGAAAGTGCGCAACCAAGATATACTTATAGACTAGCAGTGTCCCGTGGTTTCACCCGCGTAAGTCCCGTTTGCCCAGGATTTTCCTAGAACCCTTTCTTATTGGATACTACACAGTACACACCACAAGAAACACTTTCTCCAAATTTAAAATTGCGTTGATATATTGTTCAGTCAGTCAGTCAGTCAATCAATCAATCAGTCAGTCATGCAAGAGCCATGTCTTTGAATTTTATTTGTAGGTAGGTATAGATAATTGAATTTTGTAAACCACGAAACCAAATGGAATCGGAACCTGCCGAAACCTGACGAGTTTTGGGCAATACTTAAAATAAAGGAAAGATAGGTAGGTAGGTCAAAAAGTCTGTACTTTGACGCAAATAAAAAAAAAAATTAAAAAACCCCCGACTTAAAAAATCTTCCAAATTAAAACATAACTAAACTTTAAAAAGGCAAAAATAATAAACCGAAAACAAATTTCATGTCTCTGAGTAGGTATGTGGTACCTTCCTTACGTTCCCGCGTCGGGGGACGCGGGAATGTGTCACAGAAGTTGATGGTAACCGACCCGTGCTTATAGTATCTAACGTTCCCGCGATTGTTTGATTAAACATGCATATTGTTGTCACAAAAGTAAAGTCCTTTCGTTTGATACCCCACTCGGGTATATTTGAAAACATTCGGTTTTTTTTTCCGAGTTTGACCCTACATATACTTAGAACGGCTAAGCCGATTTTGATTAAACAGGTATATTCTTGTCACAAACGTCATGCTCTTTTATTTGATACACCACTCGGGCATATTTGTAAACATTCGGTTTTTATTTCCGAGCTTCAACCAACATTATGAACGGCTGAACCGATTTTGATCAAACATAGCTAAGAATACTCGGGCAAAAGTCACCTATCCACCAAAAAAAACTACATTGAAATCGGTTCATCCGTTCGTGAGCTACGGTGCCACAGACAGATACACAGACAGACAGACACGTCAAACTTATAACACCCCTCTTTTTCCGTCGGGGGTTAAAAATAAGCCTGAAGAGGCAGTAAAACAAGAATTATAATAGGTCTCTTTAAATTTCGCGATGTTTGAATGAAATTAAACTTAACTTATAATAATAGTTAGTGAAATGTATGTCATTCTGTCTGTTTCTCTGTTTTTTTATATGTTTAAAAAGTAGGTACTTACCTGATTAAATTTTTACTACCGGGTACTTCAATAGCTATACCTACTCTATTTTAAAGGGATCGAGACTAACGCGGGTGAAACCGCGGGGCGCAGCTAGTTAAAAATAAAATTTGAAAGTTCCCCATCTTTCCCCTGTAAGGAAAAAAAAATATTAAATGTCAAGGAGTTTTTCGCGATTTTCAGCAAAACGGTAAGTTTTATCATAAAATTATCTACAAAAATTTATTAATACTTTTTTTCTACGAGCCACCGTTTTTGAGATATAACGATTAAAAAAGTTGTAAAAGTTTTATAAATAAATAAATAAGTAAATATTTTAACATATATTACAACTGATTTTTTTTTTTTGAAGAAATGTTTTTCAAAAATTGCACCCGACAGGACTTGAACCTGCAACCTCGACATTCCGTGTCGAGGTTGCAGGATTGAAAAAAAATCAATCATCCAAGTATAGGAAACACTTTAAAAATAAAATCAATATATTACAACTTTAGAAATGCATATACAGGGTGTCCGGAGACCAGTGGATATCCCTGCACGGGCGGCTGGCGGGGAAGGGCTGCCCAGAATACTTTTTTTTTTCTATCTCAAACGGTTCGAGCTGTACGTCACTTTTTAGTAAAAATTGAAAAATGACTACTTTTTTGCACATTTCGGGGCATCATGTCCACAGATTAAGCGATAGCATTGTTTTTTTTTTCGCCATGTGTTCACTAATATTGATGTTTGCAAATCACCTTAATTTTTTTTTTAATACTATAGTTAGTAACTTACAGGATGTCCCCAAAGATAGATTTAGTTTTATAAACTTTACTTTCTGTTAAGTTTGAGCATCTGTGGTGTAAAAAAAATGTATGAAACCTGTCTGACCGACTATTGTGAAAAATTGCCTATTTCATAAGGATTCTAAAACAGTATTATACTAATAACTTTTTGTCATAAGTTACTAAGCTAGTGCTATAAATGCATCGAAGGTACTATCTTACTTGAAAAAGTTGAAACAAGTATTGTACAAAAAAGGACACTTATTAAGATTTAATATGTCATAATGTTACAGCAAATGCTCAAATTGTCCTCTTCTTGCTCTTATACAGGCCCTTAACCTTTTTATAAACGATTTCTTAAGGACACGATTATAATTTTTTCTCCTATTTGTTGTGCCGCTTCGTGGGCGCGTAGACGCAGGTCTTCAATTGTGGTTATGTTTTTTTTTTTGTACACTTGTTCTTTTAAACACCCCCAGTAAAAAAAATCAAGTGGATTCAGATCAGGCGAACGTGGAGGCCACAATATTGGAACTAATCGGCCAATCCATCTTCTTGGATAACTTTCATTTAAATAGTTTCTCACTCGCACGGCATAATGTGCAGGACAGCCGTCATTTTGAAGCCACATTCTTCGCCGGATCGCCAATGGCACCTCTTCGAGTAGTCTCGGGAGTTCGTTTTGGAGAAAGTGGAAATAGTTGGCCCCGTTTAGGTTGCCTTGCAATTCGAAAGGGCCAATAATTACTAATTACAATAACTTTTTTATGTAAGATAGTACCTTCGGTGCATTCATAGCACTAGCTTAGTAATTTATGACAAAAAGTTATTAGTATAATACTGTTTTAGAATCCTTATGAAATAGGCAATTTTTCACAATAGTCGGTCAGACAGGTTTCATACATTTTTTTTACACCACGGATGCTCAAACTTTGCCGAAAGTAAAGTTTATAAAAATAAATTTATCTTTGGGGACATCCTGTAAGTTACTGCCTATAGTAATAAAAAAAATTTCAACGTGATTTACAAACATCAATATTAGTAAACACATGGCGAAAAAAAAAACAATGCTATCGCTTAATCTGTGGACGTGATGCCCCGAAATGTGCAAAAAAGTAGGCATTTTTCAAGTTTTACTAAAAAGTGACGTACAGCTCGAACCGTTTGAGATAGAAAAAAAAACGTATTCTGGGCAGCCAACCCTTCCCCGTCAGCCGCCCATGCAGGGATATCCACTGGTCTCCGGACACCCTGTATACGTGGCGTACTCATGCATATTATGACGATTACAACTTTTACAACTTTTTGAATCGTTATATCTCAAAAACGGTGGCTCGTAGAAAAAAAGTATAAATAATTTTTTGTAGATAATTTTATGATCTACAACTTTTGTCTGAGGTATTTTTATGATAAAACTTACCGTTTTGCTGAAAATCACGAAAAACTTTTTGACCTTTAATAAAAAAAATCCTTACAGGGGAAAGGTGGGGAACTTTCAAATTTTGTTGTTAATGATATTTTAAACAATCTTACCGATTTTCAGCTTGGTGGGAATTTAGGTAACTTTACTCTTATGTTTTGGTCTAATTTGACCGGACTACTACTTATATTTTGTTACTCATTAGCCATAGACCGACGACGGGTTGTAATATAAAAGTTCATTTCTTTACATAATCCCCATTGCAGCCGTCTTAGGGGATGGCATCCTTCTAAGTGCTCGCTAACGGCCCCTGAGGAACCCCTGTGCCAACTTAAGTTTCTAGACCTTAGAGTGTGTCTATCAATGAGACAGTTACCTACATTTTTACAGTAAGAATTTGTAAAATATTTATTTGAACTTATAAAAGACTCTCGCTAAAATAAAATGAAATCGAAAAAAAACTTCAAAGTTGCAGAACAAACAACAGTTTCACAATTAACAAAATAAGATTTCCTCGCAAACAGCTTTCTACGATGAAGTAAATATTGTTCAATACAATCGCGATGGAGGCATTTACAGACAGTCCGTATGTGGACTATTGCGGACACATTTTTAAAGTCTGCCAACACTTTTCTCTTATTGGTACACTGGGA
>CAUEGO010000358.1:0-10828 GCA_958496205.1 Idaea biselata
TTTATCTCTATGACTACTGATCTATGTGCTCAGAGCGACAAATAAATTAATCATTAGGTACATATACAAGCTCGATACAATACATGCTGTACCTACCCCACTATACTATACTATACATATAAAGTAGGTACATAGACTAATTTCATAATGTTTTTTATGGGCGAAAAATCCCTCGGGATATGGAACACTTTAAGATATAAAAATTATGAGACAATGAAGAAAAATCAAGTCAGGTAAAAAAAACAACAAGATTGAAACCGAACCACAAAAAATGGGTTTAAATTACGTAATCGGAAAAAATATACGGATTGAAAGAAACTAATAAATAATTTCTCCAATACAATGTACCTACATCGGCACATATCGGTAATACTGATAAAGGTTGGGGGGGGGGGGGGGTGTCTTGTCACCTCAGTACAGGCACAAGTATAAGGAGAAACTACGTGGGCTGTGGTACAGCAGGTACAGTGTGATCGAGCTCGCGTCGGGTGTGTCGGTTGACTAATGCGACAACTATACATACATGTATCTATAGAACTACACTACATTCATTACACTACGCACTACACTAACTACGCACTAGACTAGACTACTTCTTGTCGTTCAGGTAGGGGTTGTAGCTGAAGCTACTCACGAATCCGTCGGCGTGAGGGGCGTGGAAGGCAGTGGGCGGGGCGTGGGCCGGCTCCGCCCACTTGCTGAAGTCCATCGAGGGCAGGATACCGCTGCGGCAGGGCACGCGGGGGTTGCTGCAACACACACGTAGCGTTAGGTATCTACGTATCGCGTGGCGTGAGGGTGAAGGCGAGCGGGTGAGGCTCATACTTACAGTTCGTGGTCGGGTAGCACCATCGGGTAGAGCTGCACGGTGTCGATGATGTCCGTGTTGTCGCAGATGACGCGCGCGAGCCGCGACTTGCGCAGCTCGGCGAGCTGCGCGGGGGTGAACGAAGACGGCTGCTCGGGCAGCTCGAACCAGAAGCGGTCGCCGCGGCGCGAGTACGAGAACTGCGTGGCGATGATGCAGGCGAAGGTCGGGCCCAGCATGGAGCCCGGCAGCGGCCTCTCGGACACGCCGCCCGACCACAGGTCTACGTCGTCCGGACGCTCGAATATCGACGAGTACTTGTGCACGGTCGCGTTCGGCATCGAGCCGTGCAGCTGGTCGAAGCTCTCGGCGCCCGGCAGACCGCAGAACTTGCGGAACTCCATGTAGCCGGGCAGACCGAACTCGCGGCCGCGCTGCATGTTGAACGAGACCAGGTCCATGCCGAACCTCGCGCCGACCTTCTTGAACAGGTGGTTGGTCACCTCCTGCGTGATGGAGTCGTCCATCGCCTGCGCCACCTGGTTCATGAGACCCATCACGTACTCGTCCAGGACTCCCGCGCGATATAGGTCGTACGGTCGCCGGATCAGGTCCGAGAGACGCTTCGACGCTGTGAACATACAAACATCCACTGTCAGCATACACATCCTTATCTTAGAACGCGCAAAGTACTTATAATAAAGAGAGCCTGTACTGACCGATGAACTTGTGCGCCTTGCTCCATCGCTCGACGGCGGTAGGCAGCAGCGAGTGTCCGAAGCGGTACGCGGCCGCGGCGAACGAGGCGAGCACGTCCGGGTTCACGTTGGAGTCGTATCCGTTCCAGTAGCCCTCCTTCTCCAGCACCAGGCCGAACTTCTCCATGACGTCCTTCCCGAGCAGGATCGGCAGGAACTCGTTGTACGTGATGTGCTGTATCTCGGCGATGGTGATGCGGCGCGCCTCCTGGTACAGCGTCTCGTCGTCCCAGTGCGCGTTGACGGCGGCCAGCGCGTGCGCCACGCGGTTGTGCTCGCGCGCCATCAGCGTGTGCATCACCGTCAGCACCAGCTGCTCGTTCACGCGGATCTCACCTGCGGGACCACAACCACAGGACACGACATTACACGATACATTCATACAAATGTTACATACATTGTAGTACATAATATAAAGTTTAACTTGCGATGCTCAAACGCAATTGGCGCTACTGGGCGCTACAGATATGATCTTTGTTCCATCGGTCGTTGCTTTTATTTATAAAGTCTGCAACCGATGCCGCTCTATCTCTATCTAGGTATCTGTCTATTATTACTATTATAAAGCGGAAGAGTCTGTTTGTTTTTTTGTTTGTTTGAACGCGCTAATCTCAGGAACCACTGGTCCGATTTGAAAAATTATTTCGGTGTTGGATAGTCCATTTATTGAGGAAGGCTATAGGTGTGCTATAGGCTACTTTTGATCTCTATATTCCCATGGGGTCGGGACTTATGCGGGTGAAACCGCGGGGAGCTGCTATAATATATACTGACCAGCCTCGAAGCAGTACATATTCTTGTTTGGCCTGGTGCAGCCCTCGTCGGGGATGTCCAGCTTGAGAGGCAGCAGGTCCTTGAGGCCGTACTCCTGGAACACGGGGTTCATGCGCAGCAGACCGCCGTACCCAGTCCGTAGCTTCCTGTCACCACATGAGAACTAGGGTAACTATCGGAACAACACAACTTACGGCAATAATGCATTGAATTTGCAAAACCATTATTATACCTAGCGAATTTCTCAGTGACTCCATAGACGGTGTTCCCGTCGATAGCTCCGGTCAACGTGTTGAAGGGCACTCGCGATCCGAGCCGGCAGCCGGGCCGGGGCGAGGGGAACCCTCGGACGAAGTCGATGCACTTCACCCCGAACAACCGGTAGAAGTAGTCGTCGTCTGGGATACGGATCTCGTTGCAGTAGGGGTGCTTCAGGTGCTTGGGGCGCTTACAGCACTCCTCGGGATCGTTTCGGTTGACGGGGTCGAGCGGGGTGCCGGTGAGGGTGTAGTCGTGGTCCATGAATTGACCCCAGGCGATGACCATGACGGTGCCCGCGTGGTCGTGGAAGCCGTCGTCGGGGTGCATCGTGCGCGAGACGACGCGCGACAGCGGCAGCTCGTGGCCGGAGCGCGCGATGCGCGGCGCGTTCATGCCGTCGGAGAAGAGCGGCGAGAGGAGGCGCTGGAAGGGCGCGTTGGTGGCGCCCCACGTCGGGTGCTGCAGGTTGTTGCACAGCCCGTCCAGCCGCCGGTACTTGCCGGCGCGACACTCCACGTGCGAGAACACGGGCGGACACACCTCGCGGATCAAGGTGCGCGACGTGTCGATCAGAGGCAGCCCCTTCTCGATCTCCTCGTACGTCAGACCGTATCTGGAACAAACGTGACGTATCCCTCTGTTATACATTGCTGTTTCAAGACTAACGGAATACATTCGATATACCAACTTTCTTGTTGCATCAAATGCCATCATTTGATGGCATTTGATGCAATTTCGATTTGATCACGGTCTAGCGGCCCTGTGACTCTCAAAATAAAGTTTTTTTTATAATTGTACCTCTGCATTACTTTATGGTTCGACGACCCAATAATCAAAGTGCTGAAGATAGAGAGAATCAAGAAATTAGATGCAACATCGACAGTTTCGTGTTACAGTGACAACACTTGGGTCAGGGGCGTCTCTAGCTCATGTAGCACCCGTGTGCAAATATCTCCTTGGCGCCCTCTAGTAAGAGTTAAGAGTGATTCCAATATGGAATAATAAAGGTACAAACAACAGTACTAACTTGACGTAGGTACCCCTAATATTATTTTATAGTGAAGTTGAAAAAATATGTCGGGAAACAATAGGTACCTACATACACCGATATCTTTTAAATGAAATGTCCGAATTGAATAATTCAAAAGGTCCTAGAAAGGTAGGTATTGAATTCGTTTTGAATATGAAGTAATTTATTTTACCATTAATTAATACCAAGGTACAAAATAAAAGGTTATTAAAGCGACGGCATGTTCACGAGTTCCAGGTCGGCAGTGGCACACGTACGTAGGAGTTTTTCCCCTTCCTCATTCCGACTGCCATATCCGTAGCCTCCATGAACACGTTCAAATTCCACCCCCATTTCACCCACATGACCGTTCAGATCACCACCCAAAACGAATCCCTGTGACAACGAGATAGCCAAGGACGTCGCCGAGTTTATACCAAAACCACCTCTTATCAGCGTCGCTACAACCGACCTGTGGCGCGTAAGTACTTACGACGTTAAGTAGAAATCCCCCCAATAAGCACCTTCACGCACATAAGTCGATCGCTTAAGCGATTTACCTCCAAGATATCGCCATGCAATCCCTCAGCGAGCACCACAGCCACCCCGTTCTCTCCACCAGGTGCACCCGTGTAGACCAGTTTGTTGCCTTCCGCCTGAAGAGTACGTCGGCCAGATCCCTCGCGCGTCCGGCTAGCGTGAGAATGTTCCACGTTGCGAAGCCGAGTTTCACCTTGTATTTCGGGGCTCGCGTCTTTGGCCGTGCCCGCCCGGTAGCCCTCGTCCACTTACCACAGGAGTCGGGCGAAGCTCCTGTGCGCCGTTATGCGGCGGCGCCCTATCCGTTTGGCAATCATTTTTTGAACTCCCATAAAAGATTTGGCGAATTTCGACTTTTACGGGAGCGACTGCCGTCTGACCTCCCAACCCCGAAGGGAAAGTCTGCGCCAGAGCCTCGTCCGTTTATCAGCAGGTGCACCAAGCTAGCAGGTGAGGTTGGCTTGGGCCCAACGATCTTAGTAGGCCCCATACACACCCGTTTCTGTTTATAAATCTAAATATTATTTATTTCCTTATGTAATTGTATTTTGATATAAAGAAATGATTCTTAATTTACTTGTTTTATTTAATTCTTATAAAATATGCTATTTCCAAACCTTGATATTTACGCTAAATCATTAATCGTATCAGGCGTCATTTTTCCTCACCACTCAATCATTAACATCGACACGTTGTCATTATCTTCAAGAGTCATCTTTTAAAAATTTGATATTTCTCCTAAAATATTAGCTTTACAGTGGTGCCTCTTTTACCATTTTCTATTATATTAATCAAGTAATTAATAAAGTACAAAAGATTTGCTCTGGCACAGGGTTTAATATTTTTTCATAAAAATAAGCAAAAAAATATTCCGGTTGAAGAATCACCCTCCCGACACGCGCCTTTGAGTAAATAGCGATGCGACATCTAGCCCTAATATACTATTTCGGATTTCCATCTCATACCTACCTACCTACCGTAGACCATAACAGAATCTTTAAAAATAAATATGAAATAAAATAAACCCCATAGTTTCCGAAATGCGATTCTGATACAGGGGCTGGGTGTGGGCGCCGCGGTCTCAAGGGCGCCGCGGCGCCCCTGAGACCGCTGCGCCCGTGTGCTGTGCACACCCTGCACACCCGCTAGAGACGCCCCTGACTTGGGTAATGTTAATGCGATAGGTACATGCAATACCTGATTGCCATCTTACTTATTAAATGAATGAATTTCAACAACAACACTCGATAAGTCGGTAGTTGTAGTTAAAGAAAGTCAAGGCGAAGGCGAGAGCCCTCAATTAAATATACTAAAATAATTTCAAAGCTTAATGTAAATCAAGGTCAAGTACTTATATTGTTTAACCTATATTTATCAATAACAACATGAAAGATAACGATACAGCCTCCACTACGAGAGCTGTACCTACACTATACTGTAGACTGTAGGTATCACATTGAAGCTAATTGGTAAACGGAACTGACCTCACTTCCCTTAAGTCGGTATTATTTACGCAATATCAAGTTTAAAAGGTTTTATTTCTTTGAGAAGGTCCCCTTCTCTTAAATAATAATATAGTACTTAGACAATCACTATTTAAGAAAAAGACAACTATAATAACAAATTGATGACAATGAATTAATGAATAAACAATTTAAGCTCGCTCGGTGTAGGTACTCCGGCCCTCGGGTACCGATACACTACATGCTTGCCACAACCCGGCCACATGCCACACGCCGGCCACATGCCACACGCCGGTCACATGCCACACGCCGGTCTCATACCACATGCCGGTCACATGCCACACGCCGGTCACATGCCACACGCCGGCCACATATTTTTAAACAGTTAAAAAAATACTACGTTGCGTAACAAATTCTCATGAGGTTTTCTATAATCAAAAATCTAAGATGTATCATCAATATCATCACATTATGTAAGTGTATTCGTGGGCGTGCGAGCGATGTAAAGTTTGCGTCCAACACAACACAAACAAGAGTTGGTCCGCGGGCCATCTTTACAGTTACCGAGTTTCATGTCTAAAGCTGCTCTAGGAAGTTCGTTTAAACGTTCGAGTTTAGCATCCAGTTTAGCAGCAACTAGAAGCTCTACAAACGTATCGTATACAGAAAGCACCGAACAATAGTCTTCGGTGTATTGGTTTTCGTGCGATATCTCGCGGTCGACCTACATCTGTCAATCACTCGACACTCGTCGAGTACGAGTCGAACGCAGCGCCTAAATGATTGCGACGACCTTCGCTGCGCAGATTATCGTGATATATATCGAACACTTCGCAACAGACATGTGATAGATCCCGCGCGACTACATTCGAAGGCTGTCTAATTGTGAACACCGCACCGCATCGTCACGTCACGATCCCTTCTAAAATTAATCTATTTTATATTCAGTTGTGGTTTCATATGCGTTCCATCCTGTAACCGAGTAGAAGTTCCAGAGCTCGACCTGGACCTCCACTGTTTGACCATAAAAATGAACTCTGCATAGAGGCGTTAGATACGCAGATATAAAAGAGTTCAACGCGCGCGGTGCCATCCAAAATATTATAGTGATTACATATATTTATTTTTTGGTAACACATTATAAAAAAAGTTAGACATAATCATGGTTATTATAAAATGAATTTTAAGGCCAGACCTGGTTTAAACCATGATTTAGGCATAGTTAATAACCATGAATAATATTATACTAAACCCTTACTATCACTCCTATGAACAATATCTGAAGGCCGACCTATTTACCGGACTTCCTGCATTGTGCCATTACTATTGCTGCTGGTATCTAATGTAAGTATTTCATCTGCGCCTATGGTTGTATGATAATTCGTGAAGCGTGTACCCTTGGGAGAGGTATGTAGAGCGGTCTCACGAAGATCGATATCCGCGCCCGCGCCGCCGCCGCGTCGTCTCTATCTCGCGGGGGCGGGCAGTGAAGGTCGATGAAACGAGCGCGACGCGACCGGCTCCGTGGGATACAACTAGTGTTAATGTTGGTCGCGCTAGACCAGTAAACGTTCTATGTCCTTTGTTTAAACAATAGATAGCGACTACTATCTCTCTAGCTACTGTGAATGCCACCGGCTTCAGACGGCACGGGTGGCGTGTAGGTATATACAGTCTGCTAAATATCACGGCGAACGAGATTGAAAGCATAAAGAGGAAATGTTTTTAGCTTATCCTTGCTCCCGTTCAGATACTGTGGTGAATTATTTAGCAATCATAGCCATTCTTTGGCGCGGTAGTAAGTTACTGGTGACATCACCCAGCAATCAGCAATAAAGCGTCCCCAACTATGACCAATTTGTTTATAAATGAAGGGGTCTGCTGTACGGCTGTACCATCAGGCCACTCCCAGGAACAACCGTCCGGATCTGTTATAGACTGTGATAGTGGGGTAGACAGGTACCTGCGAGCGAGGTTGATGGAGATGTCGAGGACGAGCTCGCCGACGCTCGCGTAGTGCTCCGGCTTCCAGTCGCCCTTCGGCTGAGACACCACTGCAACAGATGTCGAGAGAAAGCATCACCTTTGTGACTAGAATGTCAGGGGTCAATTGCCACCGCAGTAGGGTTGTGTGCTTGTTGCACCGATTTGCAAACTATGTCATTAAACTTTAGGCTAAAGGTTACAAGTATTACCAAACGAAAGTAAATATTCTGAGATGAGATTATTTATCTAAATAAATTAGGTATGAGCGATTTTGAAAAGATTGTAAGACTTGTTATTAATATTATCATACATTAAGGTGTGGTGGGTAAAATGATCCAAAAGGAACCACCAGGAACCAGGAACCAAGGAGGGGTGGTCTCAGTGCGGTGACACACGCACTTCGTCGCGTCTGATGACGTCATTCGTGTGTAACATTCGTGTACAGTTAGTGTTCTGTACTTACAGATCCTCTGCCTCGCCTCGAGGTACGCCTGGTTGACAGCTTCATACGTGATGCATTGTTGCTGGCCCTCGTACCCGCTGAAACCAATCAATTCATTATGTTTAATTTATGAACTATGCAATTTGATAAAACTTACACTATACTATAACTGAAGTTGCATGGGACAAGAGTAGATAGCGGGTTCTGCACTAATCGTAGCTTGAACCGCGAAACCCTACGTGAAATACTATTGCGAACCCTACTGTCGAAGGAGGGTTATATAATTAAGATGTAACTAGTCTCAAGAGGCTGGTGTCTGAGTACAGGAGTTAAGGGGGTGTGTATGTTGCATGAAGTAACGCAACAATCTTAGAGATAGTGTCCAATATGTTTTCCTCCATATGTTGTGCACCTAGCGTATACCGAGTCGTTCACTTGAACAGAGAACCACATAATGATGTCGGTGGTACACAACATACTCGACCGACCCACTAAGTCCATCTCTATAGAATAGAGCCATTTCGTAACAACAGTCATTGAGCACAGACTTACTCCATAATGTTAAAAGTGATAGTATTTAGTTACATTTGGCGTGCATGTAGTTGGTAATCGTTGATATGACCGACAACGATCAACGAGGGTCAAAGGTGAAGCGTGCGGGGGAAGCGAGACGCGGGCGGGACGCGGGCGGGGCGCGGGCGGAGGTGTAGCGTGATCGCGGGCGTTTTGCAAGTATTACAGAACAACATCACCTTTCTAATCGCATATTGCATTCAAAGCGCCCGGCGACCGACGACTGGTCAGAACTTCAGAAACGTGCTTCGAAGAGTAGAAAACTACATACCTCCACGCCACGAACGATGCATTTACCACCAACTAGAACAAAATGCGCGTGCGCGTGCGCGTGGCGACTGCACCGCGCCCGCGCCCGGGTCCGTTGCGCAACGCGATACATCTGATACAGATCTGGGATTGCCGGAAGTAGGTAGAGTAGTCGCTCGTCTGATTCCCACATTTGATTGTCTAACAGATTCCATAATACGTTGATTACGGAAATCGTCTTATTTTATTGAAATCCAGGTCTTACTTGTATTCAGATATTAAACTTAAGTCATATAAAAAAAAAGATTGTTTACAAAAGCGTATAAATGAAAGTAAATTGATAATCCATTACCTAGGCACTGTGTCCGGTGTCCGGTATCCGGTGGGTGACGGTTATAATAATTGATTAGTCGGTGATTGATCAACCAGCAGTAGCAGTAGGTAGATGTTATTGTGTGTTACTTATTTATGGAAGGAGATCCACAATGAAGTGTATTACCATTTACAACAAACATTTCTAAGAGTTTCATGTTTCGAGTATCTACTCGTGTGAAGTTGAAGAGCTGTGCCTCTACGTCACTACGTCCATGTACTATCAACAACGAAAGTGTATATACTATACACCGTATGGTCTAATATCGCTTGCAAGGAACCTCAGTACGGATTGCTTATAATATTAAAATCAATGCAATAAGACCGCTGTGCTAACCAGACACTTAGGCAAGTAGTTGAAATTTAGACACACAATACTTGTCACACATTTGATATTTATAGGATTTGATTTGATTTGACCACCGAGCGTGGGTCAAACACATCTTTCGCCTACCTGGATGGATACCGACTTTTGTTGTTGATAGTACGTTTAGGATGATCTCTCGCTACTGGCTGCTGCATGGAGTTCAGTTTGGTTACATTCTTGGGATCGCGCATAACCCTAGTCCCTAGTTGACCTACTCGTGGCGGGGCTACTAAAGGAACAATCAAACGGGGGGAGTCGAATCGCCAACCAGACACGTCCGTTCCGTCATGTTAGCCAGTTCCAATCTAAACTTAACATGGCGACGACGACGACGAGGCAACGAAGACATAAAATAAACTGACTTTAATTAAATTATACAAATAAAAAGATTATGAGTTTCAGAAAAAACTCATGCAATCTCATGACTTTCATATAAAATTACGTTTCTTCGTTAGTTTTATTTTATACAATTTCTGAGAGGCTCGGGTTCAAACGACCATGACTAAAATATTCGAAAGTAACATCCATTCCATGTTACATGAAAACAAAATGTAACAGAACAGAATAACCTACATTGAGCGAACTATGTGAGGAACAGCGACAGGCGTGGTCAGTGATCGTAGGAACCGACCGACCGATGCCAGCGATGCGCTCGCGGTACATTCATAGGTGATGGCTACTGCGACAGCAATGACTTGGGAAACAAGCGAACATCGTAGCTGTTATCTAATCATAGTCGCGCGCGACTCGCGAGTGTACCTCGCTCTCGTGTCGCGTCGGATGAACACAGGTGGAGACGGTCAACTCGTCGCGCTCCACTTACCCGCCGCGCGCGCGCCGTCACTCTACTCTCACGTATTGTATTGTTGACTACCCATCGTCGCTTCAACTACAATTTATTCTAATTAATATGATTCGGATGTTATCATCTGCATTTTGTAATAAACTGTTACAAAGGAAGCGTTTACATTACACGTAACTGGATGATGTAAGTAAGTACCGGAGTTTGAATCTGAACTTTGTACATAATGCATCAGGTGCAAGATACGACAAACACAGCGTTAAAAGATTTTGCAGTAAGTGCACACACAGACACCTCGATACTACCTAGCCTAGGTAATGGGTACCTAAACGCAATGTAGGTCAGACGGCTGCGCTTGCAATCGCCATGTGCGGTCAACACCTGAGCTTTCAGCCGGTGAGTGTGGCGAGTTGCGACACTGAGC
>CAUEGO010000359.1:0-12915 GCA_958496205.1 Idaea biselata
TGCAAATATCTTCTTGGCGCCCTCTAGTAAGAGTTATGAGTGATTCCAATATGGAATAATAAAAGTACAAACAACAGTACTAACTTGACGTAGGTACCCCTAATATTATTTTATAGTGAAGTTGAAAAATTATGTCGGGAAAAATAGGTACCTACATACACCGATATCTTTTGAATGAAATGTCCGAATTGAATAATTCAAAAGGTCCTAGAAAGTTATTGAATTCGTCTTGAATATAAAGTAATTTATTTTACCATTAATTAATACCAAGGTACAAAATAAAAGGTTATTAAAGCGACGGCATGTTCACGAGTTCCAGGTCGGCATAGCAACCCGTTCCATCCATACTCCTACGCATATATGTTATAGCGTCCCAAGCTGTGACCAACAAGGGTATAAAGAGGTGGGTCCGCTGTTCCGTCCGGCCACCCCGGAGGGCAACCGTGCGGGATCAGTTATAGACAGATCGTGTCCCCATACGCTAGATTCGGTTATCTTAAGGGAGAGCTACCCCGTACCCAAAACCGTACTACCAGATTGTCCAGACTGGTACCGGAGCAATGAAGCCGCTCACCACTCGTTCCTCGGAAGAGGAGCTAACGACAACCTCGCTGGGGCTGGTAGAGAAGCCACCTACCATATCTCCATGTGTGGTACCGGAGCTGTTAAAGGCACGCTCACTTCCCGGCATGAATCCACATGCCTACCATGAACCTATAAATCCTGGTAAGGACCGGTCTTCCCTAGCGTAGAGACCTACGCTTTGTGGCACAGCGCAGCCGGAGATGCGGCACCCCGAGAGGCACCACTAAGGCTACTCCTGAGCCTCGCGCACTCGTCGAAACGACGTGCAAAGCGCTCGCCGCGTATGAGGACGACCCCCGGTGACAAGCATACCAGAGTTGACAAACGTGCCGTCCTCTGCGGCTGAAAACCAACAACCCCCGCGAGGTCAAACCCAAGTTGGGCGACATCTCCCTACTAAGCCACCGATAGATGTGGCCGTTCTGGCTGCCCGGCTAGCTCAACTCCGCGGTACCCTGATCCAAAGGGGGAGATCCTTGGCTCTCCCCCCGAAACCCACTTGTCCCGGGTCTGTACAAGCAGGCGAGTTCCAGGTCGGCAGTGGCACACGTACGTAGGATTTTTTCCCCTTCCTCATTCCGACTGCCATATCCGTAGCCTCCATGAACACGTTCAAATTCCACCCCCATTTCACCCACATGACCATTCAGATCACCACCCAAAACGATTCCCTGTGACAACGAGATAGCCCCAAGGACCTCGCCGAGTTTATCCCAAAACCACCTCTTATCAGCGTCGCTACAACCGACCTATGGCGCGTAAGTACTTACGACGTAAGTAGGAACCCCCCAATAAGCACCTTCACGCACATAAGTCGATCGCTAAAGCGATTCACCTCCAAGATATCGCCATGCAATCCCTCAGCAAGCACCACAGCCACCCCGTTCTCTCCACCAGGTGCACCCGTGTAGATCAGTTTGTTGCCTTCCACCTGAAGAGTACGTCGGCCAGCTCCCTCGCGCGTCCGGTTAGCGGGAGAATGTTTCACGTTGCGAAGTCGAGTTTCACCTTGTATTTCGGGGCTCGCGTCTTTGGCCGTGCCCGCCCGGTAGCCCTCGTCCACTTACCACAGGAGTCGGGCGAAGCTCCTGTGCGCCGTTATGCGGCGGCGCCTTATCCGTGTGGCAATCATTTTTTGAACTCCCATAAAAGATTTGGCGAATTTCGACTTTTACGAGTGCGACTGCCGTCTGACCTCCCAACCCCGAAGGGAAAGTCTGCGCCAGAGCCTCGTCCGTTTATCAGCAGGTGCACCAAGCTAGCAGGTGAGGTTGGCTTGGGCCCAACGATCTTAGTGGGCCCCATACTCACCCAGTGGGCCCCATACACACCCGTTTCTATTTATAAATCTAAATATTATTTAATTCTTATAAAATATGCTATTTTCATACCTTGATATTTACGCAAAATCATTAATCGTATCAGGCGTCATTTTTCCTCGCCACTCAATCATTAACATCGACACGTTGTCATTATCTTTAAGAGTCATCTTTTAAAAATTTGATATTTCTCCTAAAATATTAGCTTTACAGTGGTGCCTCTTTTACCATTTTCTATTATATTAATCAATCTATCTATATCTATACATATAATAAAATCGTAACTCAGCGGTGTCTGTTTTTGGAAGATATAAAAAAAATATAAATTGTATGGGTATCTATTAACGCAGCAGAACCTATTTTTCTGTTTGTCTGTTTGTCTGTTTATCTGTTTGTCTGTTTGTGTGTGCCTTTGTGCCCGCTAATCTCAGAAACGGCTTATCCGATTTTAACCAAATTTGGTATGCAGATAACTTTAGACCCCGATTAACATATAGGCTATTTTTTATCCGGATATTTAATCCGGTTATCCGGATAAAGAGTTTTTTCTGCTTTTACTTAATTAGTTTGAATGTTGTATTGAAGAAATATGTTGTGTGGAATCAACCCATGATTAACCGGATATCCGGTCGAAAATAAAAAAACCGGATATCCAGTTTTTTTTTTTTCAGGAAATTTCTAAAATACCGTATACCTAGACAGGTATACGAAGGATCCGGATATGTGGAGAGACCTCCACATATCCGGATCCTTCGGACATACGGAAAATCTTTATAATGGCTGTTTTTAACCGACTTTAAAAAAAACAGGAGGTGCTCAATTCTAGCCGCATACTGTTTGTATGTGAATATGTTCACACCGTACTCCGGCAAATAAAGTCCGGTTTCGATCATTTATTTTTTATTTGGAAAGTTGGTCCCATAAATTGTTGGTGAAGATCTGATGAGAACGTTCGGAATGATAAGCAGAATAGCATCCCACAATGCTGTAAATTACTAATTTTTGGACTTTCATCAATTTCCGCAAGAAAGGGGCCGCGTGGAAGACAATCACTATAAAAAATCACCTCAGCCTCTGGTGGTGAACTCGGTGGGGGGCTTTATCACCGGCTTTGGGGACCTCGAGACGGTGGCGTGACCATGCCGAGGGAGGGAAGATGGAGAGAGATTGTCTATCGGGCAGAGGCAGAGATGAGGCTTGGAAAGGCCACCGTTGTCAGGATGTAGTCCATAAGGAATTCTCACTGGCCTCGACACTTGTGGAGCGAAGGACACCATGGGGGCTTAGATTATAAACCTATGGTAGGGAGCCCAACGAGAGTGGCCTGACGGTGCATAAGGCGCATTACCCACGTAATAAAAAAGATATCATATAGTTAAGCTGCCCGACTTCAGCTTACATAACAGATAAGTCGGTTGCACTGTATGTAGGAGAGCTTATTTTTATTGTTTTGTCCTTTTTTTCGAAGTCGGGTTTTGATTTTTTTTTATATTTTCGATAAAGGCTACTTCTTATAATAAGTAATGCGAATAAGCATGCAACACGTTACCTACCGCTGCGCTGTGCAAAATCTACACTTAAATAGACTGTGCCATGATTCTCTTCTGTTCAGCAACAGACTTCCCTGGTTATCCGTTCAAGTGTAGACTTTTGCACAGCGATGGGTAGGTA
Organism: Idaea biselata; assembly: GCA_958496205.1. Classification (NCBI taxonomy): domain Eukaryota; kingdom Metazoa; phylum Arthropoda; class Insecta; order Lepidoptera; family Geometridae; genus Idaea; species Idaea biselata. Next base: position 3,576 of record CAUEGO010000359.1, read on the forward strand.
GTCCGAAAAACGCTGACGAAGTCGCGGGCACAGCTAGTAATTAATAAAGTACAAAAGATTTGCTCTGGCACAGGGTTTAATATTTTTTCATAAAAATAAGTAATTAATATTCCGGTCGAAGAATCACCCACCCGACACGCGCCTTTGAGTAAATAGCGATGCGACATCTAGCCCTAATATACTATTTCGGATTACCATCTCATACCTACCTACCTACCGTAGACCATAACAGAATCTTTAAAAATAAATATGAAATAAAACAAACCCCATAGTTTCCGAAATGCGATTCTGATACGGGGGCTGGGTGTGGGCGCCGCGGTCTCAGGGGCGCCGCGGCGCCCCTGAGACCGCTGCGCCCGTGTGCTGTGCACACCCTGCACACCCGCTAGAGACGCCCCTGACTAAAATCCAGCAAAGACCTTATTTCCCAATTAAACGCTGAGAGAGAAGACAATGAAAATGTGCTAATTTCAACATTAACACAAAATGGTAAATTAAAAACCGAGTTGTCAATGTTAAATTTACATTTAGATGAGGTTAGATCAGAGCGGGACAGTCTACAAACTATGTTAGATAGGTTCGATAAATGTTCTGCTGAGTATGAACTGGCCCTGCGACGTATATCGGAGTTAGAACAGGAACTCTGTGAAGCCCATCAGCATATTTCACGCCTCCGGGATGCCTCATACCAGGTGACTGCTCAGCAGAACCAATCATTATTTGATGAGCTCATAGGACAGTCTCCGCAGTTGGTTACTGCTGCAAAATCCCATGTAATAGACCTTACAAAGGACACTCCTAGCCATGCACTGTCAAACAAGCTGCGCCTGGGTAATTGCAGCAGTAAAAAACTAAAAAAATACTTGAAATCGAACAAAGTAATTAAAAAAAATACAAACTTAATAAATAACCTTAGGAAATTTACTAAAAATGTTAAAAATTGCAAAAACAGAAACGAATTATTAGATAAATTAGATGTTTGTACATTACAATTGAAAAATAGTCAAAGGGAACATGAGACAGAAATACTCCAATGTTAAATTAGAACTTAAAAACCTTCAAAGCTCCCTTGATTCAATAAATAGCATGTATATCAAATCACAGGATATTATTAGGGAGTATTCGCTGGCAATGGACAATTTAATTAAATCTAATTCTGAATATGCAGACCGTTTTGAATCTTTAAATCAAAACGGTTTCGGTTGTGAACACTGCAACCAGCCAGCACCAGTGCCAGTAAATAGTCCCACCTCACCCTCACCCTCACTGCCACCAAGTAGCCAGAATCAGCAGTTGTGTGCCGTTTCTAATAATAATAAAAATCAAACAGTTATCTTCTGTGATGAGGTTGGATCGAATCTTGGGATCAGATTAAATGTTAACTCGGAGGGACAGTCCTACTTTAACTTTTGTATGCCATCTGCATCTTATTTACAGATAATGCAACGCATTAGTAACTATAAATTTAATAAAAGCGATAATCTAGTTATTTTTATGGGAAATAGGGGACGTCTAACCAAAAGAGACTTTATTCAATATTGTGATACGTTAGATTCACTCAATATAAACAAAATTGTAATGTTTACACTTCCCTACTATAATGACTTGCCAGCTGCGGAAAATAGGCTAAGATATAACATAAACTTGACATTGAACACAATATCTTGTTACAATAAGAAGTTCAATGTTATTGACATAAATAATATTATTGGTAATAATTATTATTTGACGAAGGGTAAGCATAAGCTTTCAGATTATATTAAAAGACAAGTAGCCATTTCGCTACATTATTTTTTTAAAACTACAGCCAATAACTTGGCTACTCAAAATGCTTCTATTGAGCATTGTAACCGACTTCAATATAATAATTTGACACTGGGTAATTGTTCATATCCACCTAATTTAAATTAACTTCTAAGACAAAAGAGGCACGCTCTTGCATTAAACACAATGACATAAATGTTAGTTTGTCTAAAATAGATTCTGCGACAATGGAGGTATCCTCTAGCTGTAATAGTCAACTTTTAATTGCGCTATCCGATAAGTCGAATAATCATAATTACCTTAATAATTGCCCTCAAATAAAAAAATGTAAAATAAACTATGTAAGTAATATCAACCTGGTGCATCAGAATATCCGTGGCTTTGCAGAGGGCAAAAGACTAACACTGGAACTGTATATGAACTCTGAAAATATTGATATTGTGTGCTTAACTGAGCATCACCTTCGGGCTCACGAGCTCATGTTCAGTTTCAGCGATCACCAGGTTGGCAGCTCATTCTGCAGGGTAAATACGAAGCAAGGAGGTTCTCTTATTTTATTGAATAAACAGCTAAAATATAAAGAAAGAAAAGATATCGTATCTATGTCTGTAGAATGTGTAACTGAAATAGCTTGTGTAGAACTGGAGCAGTTAATAATAGCATGTGTGTACAGACGACCAAAGCCGTACAATTTTAAGAAATTTATTGACATATAAGATGCAATGTTAGCAAAACTAACAAAATCAAAAAAGCAATTGATTGTATGTGGGGATTTTAATGTTGATTTACTTAAAGTATCTTCTTTCTCCACCATACTTTTAAATTTGTCTCAATCACACAAACTAACTAATTTGTTTCTGGAGCCTACCAGAACTACTGAAACTACTGCAACCTGCATAGATAACATCTTCATATCCGAAGATGTTACTGCTATTAGCAAATCTGTTATAAACAAATTGCAATCAGATCATAGTGGCCAGTTAGTCAATTTTGTAATAGTAAAAAAACAAATACCCAAAAGAAAAATAACATATGTGCCAGTAACTGCCGTTCGACTACAGAAACTTAAATTGAATTTGGCTAACGTCATGCCATTTCTACCATGTGATATGGATGCAAACATATTATACAACAACTTTTTTTCAGTTCTTAACGAACAGTTTCAATCTATTTACACGTCCAAATCAATGGTGGTATCAGGCAAGCGTGAGTTCAGTGACTGGGCCACGGTCGGCATTCATAGAAGCAGACGAAAACTTTACGAGTTGTACGCAGAGAGACAGTTTCATACTTCAGAGGAGTTTAAGGCTTACGTTAAAAATTATTCAAAGATATTTAAAAGAGTTTGTATATTGGCGAAGTCCTTACACATTAAATCTACAATACAGAATAGTAATGATAAAATTAAAGCCACTTGGAAAATAATAAATGCTGAAACTGGTAAAGTCTTTAACAAAAATATTGATTTTAAGTTGGACATTGGCGGAAGGATGACGAACACTGACCAAGATGTTGCAAATGAGTTTGAGAATTTTTTCAGAGTATGTGCCTACTACTCTGACAAAAGCCCTAAACTCTTCTACCCCCATTGCTAAATCTCTTTTAGAAGCAAATGTACCTGAATGTAGTAAAGCGTTTCAATTCAAATATGTTAAAAAACATGATATTTTAGTAATTTTTAAACAAATCAATGTAAAGAAAACTAAAGACTTATGGGGGATTTCTGTTCCTATTGTTAAATCCTTGATAGAAGTTATTGTACCTGAGCTTGTTATTATATTCAATAGGTGCATAGATTGTGGCGTGTTTCCTGATCAAATGAAATTTAGTAAAGTAATTCCATTATTTAAATCCGGTAGTACATCGGACCCCTCTAATTTTAGACCCATATCAGTACTACCTACATTAAGCAAAATTTTTGAAAAAATTATATTGAACCAGCTACTAAAGCATTTTGATGACAACAATATTTTACACAATAAGCAGTTCGGTTTTAGTAAGGGTCGCGCGACTACTGATGCGGGCATTGCATTAATTGAAAACATATTTGATGCTTGGGAGGAGTCGCATGATGCATATGGCGTATTCTGTGACCTCTCCAAAGCGTTCGATTGTGTTCGACATGATACTTTGATCATGAAGCTACGACACTACGGTATCGGGGACGGCGCATTGGATCTTCTTTCTTCTTACCTGAGTGATAGGATCCAGTGTGTCGACATTAACGGTAAACGTTCCCCTGGATCACCTGTAACTTTAGGAGTTCCTCAAGGATCCATATTGGGACCTTTTTTATTTCTAGTATATATTAACGACTTACCTTTCCTCGTGAAGGAAAATCATGGGATAGTATTGTTCGCAGATGATACCTCATTGGTATTTAAAGTAAAAAGACGACAATCTAATATTGACGACGTGAACAATGCTCTCTCTAGATTAGTATATTGGTTTAATGTTAATAATATGCTACTAAATGGATCTAAAACTAAATGTATTCGATTCACACTACCAAATGTAAAACAAGTTAAAACTTCTGTAAAAATTGATAATGAGGAGATCGAAATAATCGATAAAGCTGTCTTTCTGGGTATAACTTTAGACGCTAAGCTTCAATGGGGCCCAAACGTGGAAGCTCTGTCGAAAAGGCTTAGTTCCGCAGCTTACGCAGTTAAGAAAATCCGGGAATACACAGATGTTGAGACGGCCCGCCTAGTCTACTTCAGTTACTTTCACAGCATCATGTCATATGGTATCCTGCTGTGGGGGTGTGCTGCTGACATAGAAACCATTTTTGTTTTGCAAAAGAGAGCGGTGCGAGCTATCTACAAAATGGGCCCCAGGGAATCGCTTGAAGAAAAGTTTAAAGAGATAAACATTTTAACTGTTTACTCTCAATACATTTATGAAAATCTGCTATACGTACATAAGAATAAATCAAGTAAATTTCACAAATACAGTGATGTCCGTCAGGTTAATTTGAGACACAAGGATGATCTGCAAGGCTACCGCGGTTCTTCCGTCGCCGTCGGAATCGGATTCATTTGACAGTTGACAGCCGAATTTCGCACCTCGAAAATTAATAATCGACGCGTCGATTACTCATATGATTCCGACGACAAATTGAATGAATGAAAATGGGATTTTTGACAGAAAATCTTAAAATCGACAGTTGACTGTCATCGATTCGAAGTCGACGAGTAACTGTCAAATAAAAACAAGGGTTATTGTTTTCGCGCGTTTAGGCCGCTCGCCCACGGCGACTTTCTGAAGCGATGCGTCGCGCGTTTAGCATACGCGCGACTGCATTGCTACTAACGCGTGGTAGTCGCGTTTGCAATGCGCTACAGCATCGCTACTGAATCAATGCAAACGCGCGACCGTGTCGGACGACATCGGGAAGAAAACGGAGGGAGGCGACTGAATTGCACTTGCTTCGCGACTGAAGCGCGATAGTATCGCGTTTGCATCGCTTCTAAATCTGAGCGCCCCGTGGGCGAGGGCACACAGCTAGCGACCGCTTCGCGACTGTATCGATGCAGAATCGCGTTAGTATCGCTACAAAAAGTCGCCGTGGGCGAGCGGCCTTAAAAAAGTGAATATCGAACGCCGAAGGATTACGTTCCGTTACCTACACACGCATTATTTATGAATATAATGAAATAATTATATTTACGTTCAAATGTAGGTAATTTACATTTTTTAAGAAAACTATATTAACTTTTATCTTGTTTAGATCTTTTAATATACAAATTGTAATAAATTATAACAACTTTTTTTCCCCGTAATGTTTAACATTGTAATGTTTGTTGCGTAAATCGGACCGGATTCCGACGCTCTTATTCCATTCATTCATGTTCATTCGGTATTGTGAAGGCTGTCAAATGGATGTCAAACACGCTTGCGCGGTGTCAAAATTGAAAACCTCGCTGTCAAATATGTCAATCTACCGCGTCGGAATCGAATTGCTGTCATCGGAAGATCCGCGGTAGCTTTCCTGACTGTGCCCTATAGTAGGCTCCAGAAAATAAGTAAGTCGTTCTGTAGCACTAGTGTACTTTATTATAATAAACTACCTGAAGACGTATTTGACATGTCCATTACAAGATTCAAAAAATATATTAAACTTAAATTGTGTAATAAGGCGTACTATAGCACGTCAAAATATTTTGATGAGAAGAATCCATGGACGTGATTGTTAACTGCTCCTGTTCAGATTAAGATCTGTATTATGACGATTGTAATATAAAACATGATAAAAAAAATAATTGGAAAAAAAACCCCATGAGTTTCTTGTGGTTTCTTCTCATCGGAGGGCGCGTTCCGAAACCTCGGTAAATTAAAATCTCGACGTTTCAAAACGTACGTATGTGTGTATAATATACGTTCTAAATGAATAAAAAATTTTGAGTTTTGAGTTTTTGAGTTTTACCATTTTCTGTTTATGTCTGTCAACTTTGAAAGTTCTTATCACGGAAAAAGACAATGCATGTTTTCACTACTTCGACCTTACTCCACGTTTATTAATAAGACTATTAGACACTGAATATCCAGGGAGATGGATCGGGCGATCTGGTCCTGTAGCCTGGCCGGCTCGGTTCCCGGACATAACACCATTGGATTGTGTGACAGTGGTGGTGCGGTGACGTCCCGAGAGATGCTTATTGCTACTAGGTAAACTGTGGTACCTAGTTAGTGATTATTTGAAGGAATTGTCGTCTCACAAAAGTGTTCGCTCAGCAATCGCTCACCACTGCACCCGCAATAATGTAAGTATGCCGTGTACTGTAACTGTAACTAAATCTAAAGAGGAATGTAACTCACATTCCTCTTTAAGCTGGGTCCAGACATGATCATTTGACCGATCCTATCACCGTATCCGTATCTGCGTATTGTATCAAGCCCCGTATCAAGTTGTGGACGCCTCCGATTTGCTCCGTATCCGTATCCTCACTTCTTCTTCCGTATTTTTCTACTTCTTCCGTATCTCCTTTGATGATCGGCCAAAAACCGACACGACATGGGACGGGCCGTATCAGATCGGCGTATCGAGATCCCGTATCATGATACGTATATCATTACCCGTCCACATATTCGATCCTTAAAACAACAAATGGCGTAAAAGCCATTTTGGCCAAAATGACTTATAAATGCCATTTTGTTCAGTTTTTGGAGCTCTATCGATCTGTATATTTGAAATGTTCAAATTCGCAAAAAAATGGCTCTTACATCCAATATTTTTTAAGAAAAAAATCCAATAATTTTATGATTTGTGTCGTTATAACCAATATTAAAATCGAAAACTGCATATTTGGGGCGTAAAAGACTTAATTTCTTAGTGATGTGGTTAATATTACATTTTACGATTATATCGAATATTATATTTTTAACTACATTTAAGCAGATAGTTTGGTAGAAAATACTCATTTATTTTAATATTTTATGCAGTAAGTAATTAATACTTAATTTTCTTGTACAACTGCATTCTAAGACTAATTAAAATTCTACCGCAAGGACTGATTATTTAGACTGATTCTAATAATAATAGTATTTTAGTTAGTTTATATAAAATAATAATAATCGCAATTTAGTTATTAAAACTGTAATTGGTAAATTTAAGACTGATTTGTTTGTAAACATCAGTACGAGGTGAAAGTGATTGATTAAGTTCGATCCAAATTATAATAGATGATGTTTTTTTTATTTCGTCGTAAATAAATAGCATTTATAGTACCGATTTAGAAAGTAAATTGATACAAAATTTCAAGTTTTTCTTATTTCTTTTTATTTTTTTCAAAATTTGTATTATTTTATTACAATATTTAATACTTTCGTTGATTTTTTTCAATTTCGTTGATGTTTGTTTAATTGATGTTGATGTTCATGTTGAATTTAATTTCTCAATTCATTCTTCGCTAAAAATAGCGTTCATAGCATAATTTAGATAACTACATTGATCCGAAATGTTAGATTTACTGGTACTTTTTCAAAATTTTGTGTTGTATTTATTGCAATAATATAATACATACATACAATGCAATACATTCGGTAATTATATTTGTATTTTATTTCTTCAAAAACCCAAACATAGATGTTCCCTAAGTCTTTTACTCCAAGTGCGCATAACCTGTTTAACTTGCAAAGTATAAAATCCACGGCGTAAAGGCCAGTTAGAGCAAAATTGTTTGTAGTAAAAGACATGCTATCTCGAAAACTAGCATAGGCCCTACAATATTAGGTTTTTATAATTATACACATGAAAATTCTAAGAAAATACAACTTTAATTGGTTATTATAGCTTTAATACTTTAAGAGATATTGAGGAAACAAAGTTACCCATTTTAGTTTTTTGGCTCTCCTGAAAAGTAGCTTTTTGGCTTTTACGCCATTTGTTGTTTTAAGGATCGAATATGCGATGATGATCGCATATGTGGACGGGTCGACCTATATACGCGTCGACGATACGGATTCGGTGATCGGATCGGGCAAATGATACATGTCTGGACCCGCCTTTAGATAGTAGGTACCTACTCCACCTTCGGTGTTTTTCAAAGTCTTAGATGAAAACAAAAAACAGCAGATACCTACGTTACCTAGTCTCGGAAAATGAGACGATAAAACTGCGTCTAGCTGACGCACTAGCCTCAGTCGTTTGTCGAACCGCTACCGCATGAGCGTGTCAAACTGCGATTATCTTTGTGAAATTCTTTTTGCTCATTTTACAAATGCTTGAATCATTCTTAAAGACAAATGATTTTAAATACAATAATTTTATTAAAATGCATGTAGGTGTTTCGAATACGCAATGTTAGAATATACCGTATCTACTATTTTTGTTTTCATCTAAGTTCAAAGTGCGGGTTTTATTTGGCGGCTTCCTACAAAGGAGCCGCCGCGGCGGGTGGCGGCACACGTCAAAGAGTACAAACGTTTTGGCGCGTGCCGCCCGTCGGTCGCCGCGGCTTCAGTTCGCGACGCGCGGCGCGCAGCGCGCAACGCGCATAGCGCCGCGCCACATGGCCGCGCGCCGCGAACCGTACGGGTACCTACCTACTAGGGCACAATTGTTCTAATAAATAGGTAAGTAGGTAGATAAATTAAATATGTTTTTAATGAGGTACATACCGCACGAAAGCCCCCAATATGTGCAGACACACAAATTAAAACATAGGTACCTACTTACTGTCTAAACGTGTCGTGATGCGATAAGTAGGGGAGGTAGGTATGTTACCTACCTCACCTACAATTCCCGTAAAACAGGTCGGTCCGAGAGGCAGTGGATGGAGGGTGTAGAAGGTGTTAAGGATGTTTGATGAAACAATGCTTATGAGTACCTAATGAACTAATGAATGAATGACAGATTAACATGATTTTTTGCCTGATTTCAAGCAAAGATGCTTCGCTCGGTCAATTAGTACGTTTGTGTTATTTCAAGACCGATTTTACCTAGCTACTTATGGTTTTGTTAGAAAAGTAGGTACCTAAAGTAGGTTCTATGGGCTCCTTCCCCGACCCCCATAATTTTATTACCACTACCCCCAAGGCTTTTAATTAGGTATACCATTTAATTCTCACGACC